>JADLIF010003365.1:0-62753 GCA_016648015.1 Steinernema khuongi
GTCGCTTGCCCACGAAATGGGCAGAAGTTGTACATCATAACGGTGATTACATTGAATCCTAACGATGCTTATTCAGCAATAAAATGACGTTTAAAAAGTGGGACATTTTCAATGCACCAACCCAATATAAAGCGTCGTTTTCAAGGTTTGGACGGAATCCAAGTCGGAACTGGTCCTGCGAGAAATCTGAGCTGAAATTTCAGAAATGCTTTGGGGGTTCTTTGGTGTGTGATGTTTATTTTCATCTTCGGCAAGACAAGCATAGACGGCAAGACAAGCATAGTGCCGTCAAAAAAGGCAAGAATTTCGTTTCATTTTTACATGTCCCGATGTCTGTGTTCCGAGTTATTAATTTTGAGTTCATAAGCATGTTTCGAACCGGTGGCTCTGGGGCGTCTCCGCCCCTAAATTGTTTATTTCAGATTACTATTCATCTCGACTGTGATCCATGTTCCAGTGCCATCTTACTGCTTTTTGGTTGTAGCGAACCTGGACACGTTTTCAGAAGTTCTCAGGCTAACATTATGAATGGACGATCCACGTTACCTGCATTTTATCACCTGTCAGTGTGATTTCACCTGCGTTGCTCAACATTCTGCTAATCACAGGTTATTCCTTTCTCATCCCCGCTTAGTGTTTCGTTCAGTCGGCTTCGCAGCTCCCGTTTTCCGTTTAATGCGGTCAAAGAAGGCGCCAACGAGTGTGGTAACGCGAAAGAAGATTAACGACTTTTCAATTTGTTTCGTTCGCCGCTCGGCACAGCATGGTGTCGTGACTTTGAACTTGACTCTGATTTTTATCGGCTAAACACCACGAAAGAAAGTAGCGACGAGATGGAAGTGTTCGATAATCGCGCACGGCGCTCCGTTTCGCTCTCGGTCAACCTTGAGGGTCGAGAAATCGCTCTCAAGTTACCGCACAACGACACGACTACGGTCTTATCATGTGGGCGAATTCACTTTGCGGCTGTCGATCAACAGGAGAAAACAAGACGCACAAAAACCGGTCGATCGGGCATCGATGCGTCGCATCGGCACTGTAGTACAGTAACCAAGGCCGTGTATCGATGGTTCGTTTCCGTTCCTTTTCTCTTGAACCATCTCCCATAGCTATACGATAGCTATTCGGTAGCTATACTGGAACGGTCTTGTGCAACATTTTACGAGGAAATGGAATTAGGCAAGGATTGCCCCTCAACAGCGAACTGTCACTGGAATTGGGCTATACAGTAGATTGTAGTTCATAGATAAATATATGAACGTCTTTGGTCACGCTTCAATGGTCAGAATCAGTAGAAGCTGAGACATTCCGGCAGATAACAGAACGAGATGTGTTTCAACCCTGATGTTGGGACAGTTTTGGTCGAAAATCCGAAAAAGGTCCCGGGTTCAGCTCGAGACACTTTCTGCTACGGATGGCACACGGTTACTGTATGAATTACGATATTTTTCATTCAAACAAGACCTTAAGTTTGTCAATACAGAGCCTTGTCTGTCCATATTTTATAAAACAGCTGTATTACTCGATAAGCTGTTGATTCAAAGAAAAATTTTACTCCATCACTATAGCTATTATTTATTTGCTGTACTTGTCTCCATACAGTCCTTCCTAAATGAACGAATTGTATTTTGTTGTTAGCTTTCATTTTACCGGCACTTTCTTTCATCAAGTTGACCTACTTGGGCTAATCATTTCAGTCAATCAACAGCACCTGTTTCACTTTTCAGTCAACCCCACTTTTTAGCGCTCGGTCTTTCTTTCTCTTTCAAAGGGCGCGTTCCCTTTTCAGCGTGTCACAACCTCACTTATCTCCAGGATCTCTCCTTTCACCGACCGTCTGCTCAAGGATGCTCTTTTTATAATTAACGGAGCCGATTTGCACGCGAGTCATTAGACCGCCGCGCATTCGTCATATTCATGACGGCGGCGACTCTGCGCGCCACTGCATGGAACACGCGCAAAAAACGGCATTGAAGCGCAGTCGGCCGCCGTTTTTACAATAATCATCTTGCCGAGGGACAAATTTCGAATATCCCGCGTGGGATCCGCGCGCCACTGACGACCCCTATCGCTCCGCAATCTCCTTTGCTCCACGTTGTTCGCCCGGGTGAACATTCAAATTTCGACGCAAAAACGCCGATGACCTTTCCCGTGCACGTGAAAGTGAGTGGTGGTGGACTCGGGTACCCTCGGGAACGTAGACGTCGTTCGACCGTGAGGAACGTCGCGCCGCCGTCGAAATGGCAACAATTAAGTGCTCCAGAAATTTAGCCGAAATTACGTCGTAAACTGGGAAAAGGTAAACGAGTTGACATTCCGCAAAGACGTCAAAAGAACGCCCGCTATTGAGGAACGTCCGAATCGTGGCTGTAAAAGTTGGAAACGAGCGCCTAAAATTCAAAAGAGCCGTTTATGACTGTTTGCCCGTGGTGGACGGAACGATTGGGTTTAATTCCGAAGGTTCCGAATTTAAATTACTTGGAAACACGGGAAATGTTGAGTGCTGCTAGTGGCAGCTGAAACTCTCATATGGAGTGGGAGAGAAGTGGAAACATCTTTTGCAACGGTAAACCAGCTTTTTGGAGCAAAGAAAAACTCCGACGACCTTTGTTTTTTATAGTGAGCACATGTAGTAGCAGGAAAGTAAGGTTAAGCAGGAACGTGGGTGGTGACTACGACCTAATCTTCGTCTCTGAGTGACAAGAAGAATGGTAGCTTGAGTTTTATTAATCAATGTGTAGATTTAGTTAAGTAGCAGGGTAGGATTGATAAGAGTCGCATCGAACATGGTTTTTGCCGATTTCTTTAGCTAAATTTTCTTAAATTAGAGGTTTTCTGCAGTTCCTAAAGCTTCCTCTTTATCCAGAGAAAATACTTCACTTTTTTAATAACCGTTTATTTGATAATAGTGGCAACTAAGCATCACAACTTTCTATATTTCCTCAGCTAAAATCACTGACATGCTAATACCGTAATCAAAAAACAGTGCATCCCCTTTTTTCCGCCCCACATTCGGTCCCTTTACCGTGCTACCGAAAGCCCATTACATATTTTTTTGTCAAACAATTTCCTTTCGGCCAATCGAGCAGAATGATGAGTGCTCCGAGCGCAGTAACCTCCTCGGCCTGCAGTTCATGTTCACCGCGATCGTCCGTTTTAATGCGATCGTCGTCGAAGAAATTTTTTGTTAAAGGGCATTTCTCAATTAATTGATTATTCGTGTGCGCACAATTGCCAATTGTCGGCTCGTTCATGGCCTCGTTTCCACGCTCGGCTCTGCGCGAGTAGCCCTCCTGCCAAAAAACATTTGCAAACACCGTTCATGAGGCGTTCAACGCGGAGGGACGCGTGAAGGCGCGCACACAGTAGAACGCCTTATTTCGCTGGGCAAACAGTTTAATGTGCACAGGTAAACATCGTCAGGACGAAATGATACTGTCACAGTGTTGAAAAGACGGCCTTCGACGTGCTGAAAAAATGGTTCGCTTCCGATCGGAGAATCTAAAGAGGGCAACGACGGCGTTCCTACGCGAAAAAATATGAAGGAAAATCCTTCGTGACAGGTCTTTAAATTTGGGAAGGGATAGGGATGAGCGATAGTCGTTAATCAACGGTTCCGGGAATGCATCCTGTCGGGTTCCAAGTCCTTTCCGCGCCCCAATTTTCCCTTTTTTACGAATTTTACACTGAAAGTGCTTTGCAGTGGCGAGTACAGGATAGGAACCGGTAGTCATTCCAGAACGGCTAAGGTCCGCGTTTCGCGGAGGTCATTCCACCAACACGAGAACGCAATGAAATAAGGATAAAATTAAACTCTTGGGGCCTAATTTTATCTACACACAGATCTGTAAGAATCTTACAACAATTTTAAACCTATCAGGTTTCGCACATCAGAGAAGTCTACTTCTCATGGTCACTCATCATTGTTTACCACGAGATAACTCTCGTATTTTGAAGTTCTTTCGTGTACTCTTTCCCCCCTGCACACTTCGGAACAGTTCGCCTTATGTCGCTCCCTTTCAACATGACCTTTCTCAAATTCCTTATCCTACATTCGTCTTTCTACGTCCTTCTCATTCTGACTATCTATCCAAGCCGATTCCATAGAAAGTGCCACCATTGATAAGTTCATGCGTCTGTCTGGCCGCTCGTCCTACCGAAAGAGCCTACTGTAGCCGCGCGCCGTCTCTCTGTCCCTCTTCTGATCAAAGCATTTCCGCTCAAATGTCGCCAGCCGCATCCGCCGTGCTTCTGAATTTAAATGGAAATGAACACGTGTGCGAATTCTGCGATCACAGTGAATGGGTACGATCCGTGTCAGACGCGCCGTGTTGCGACAACTTCCGCACAGCCGACGGGAAGTTCAGCTCGTTCGTCAAATATTTGAATTTGTCGCCGCCGCCGCGCTCCATGAGACGGCGTGTGGATGAGCTAAGTGAGTCGCCGTGCACTAATTAGCTCGCACAAAGGACTATTCATCTTCGCGGGCGCTTCGACCGAACTCGAATTGAGCCGCTAAAATGACGAGCACTGTCAATCATTTGGAAAAACAAAAGCTTCTCGAAATATCAACATAAGGATGTTGTCGAGAAACGGCAGAGGTGGAAAGGGCCGTGCCGCCCCCCTTATGCCTTTCTCCGAGTCGACAGTTTGCTGATAAACGCTGATAACAGCACACGAAACGGAGCTTCATGCCATTCTTTCCCGTTCGCCGCTGCATCTAAATCATTTGCGCTCATCAGGAAAATGGACGGTAATGCGTGCGAATATCCGAAACGCGTTTTTTATTTGATTAACAGTCTCATTAACCCTGAGAACACTCAGACGACGTGCGATTAATCTTGGAAAGCGCTGAAAAACGGCTACTTATCACGCTTATAGAGGAACTCGCACTTATTCTCAGACTGTTGATTCACAGGGCCACTGATGGGTTCCTCCAGATCCCTACAGTAATGCGCACGAACGAAAGGAGTTCTTTGACCTTCCTGGTGAGGTTGTGAAACCTGATCAAATGGTCTGTGTTGCCGCAGATCATTCTCTATGGCTCCATGAGGAATGTGACATCCGGATTTGCCTTCTTGGTGCAAAAGGTCAAACAAGCTTAGAGTATCATTCCACTTCTTTCCTATAATCGCCTTTTTCGGCCACTTTCAAAACTTGAATAACGTGTGTGTTCGCCTCCTCGGCAATTATCGTTCCCAACCAATCAGCGCCTATTAGCACAGCGCGCACTAATGAAGTGTTGCGCAGATTGTCGAGGCGGCCTTCAAAACGCTCGAATTTTGAATGCGAAGGTCGAGCGCGGCGCCTGATTATCAAACGGGTTGTTCCGTCAAACCGTCTCTCCCAACAGGGGGGACAAGCGCCATCCTTAGTTGACAACCGATGCGACTACTTGATAATGGCGGTCATATTTATTATCTCGCGCGGCTCTTCGTCGCCCTCAAGCCGCACGTCAATCATCTCGCGCGGCCACCTAAAGCGGCGGCGCCACAGCATGGTCACCGAGAGGCCGTGCGACAAGTGGTCACCGCTGACAGTCGGCTTACTTTGATCAATTAGCCATGGATAATCGATCCAGCGCTAAATCAGATGCAACGATAACGCCGACGCGTTTTGAATATGGCGCTCCGGAGAGAACAAGGGATGGGACAAGGTCAATCGACTTTAATTCGACCAAAAGTGCTTCGCTCTTAGCAGCCCATCCATCAAAGTTCCAGCCACTGGTCAGTTTTTCGTAAGCCAATTTGGTCAGCGCTAAGAAAATGTTTACCTGGAAAGGGTGAAAAAGCGTTAAACCGGTTAACGGAGTAGCTGAGAAGGTGGCAAATACCGGTTTGAGGACATGGTCAGAGATTACCGCTATCATTTACAAACGTAATAATGTGCACTCAATTACCCAGATATCAGATCTGATTGAAGAATGGCCGTAAAGCAGCAACTTACAGAAGCATTCGCAGAACCACTTACGAAACTACGCTAGAAAAGTAATTGGTCAAATTTCCTATCAAAATACTCTGCTGTTTCCTAAAATGCTTTGAACTTTTCCATAGCCAGCTTTTGCATCAGTTTGACCGGCGAACAAAGTACCGAGGTCTGATCGGACGTGCGCAGGAATGGACTGATAATCGTCGTGATTGGCGGTGGTTTGGGCACAAAGCCAAGAAATAAAAAATGACTAAAGTACGTAATAACCTTGATCGACACAGGTGTTACAGTGATAATCCACTCGTGATTGATGGCTCTAGTCGATAGGCATTAGACTTTCACATTTATCATCTTCTCCATATGCTGATCTAACTATGCAAACAAACCAAGGAGTGTGGGGGCAAGAAACCTTCTGGAATTCCTGTAGAAACCTTCTCTTTAGAGAAGCTCCGATGCATTTTTTCATATTTGCTTCTGATGTTGACCTTTTGCATTTTTTGCTCACTTCTGACCTTTTGTCGTCCTTCTAATTGAGCAATAGAATCCTTGCACATCTGTCTAATGCTAACTGTCATATGTCGCGTTAGTAGCGTCTCTGTTTGTCGGAACACACTCACTTCGTCTGTTAGTAATTTTTTTGAGTCAATTGATCCACGAATTTCACAATGCTATTACTCATCGTACAGCCAGCCGAGCTGCGTGCACCCTCCTACCAAACCCTTTCTTCTGTAGAAATCAGCCGTCCAGAGCGGGAAATGTTGGCGTGAACGCGTTTTTTCCCTTATCAGCTCACCCTGGATGGTGCGAGCGGCAGTTTCAGAACGGCCCTTATCATTTCCCCATTTACCCCCAGCGCCATGATGGGATTCAATTTTTTATGCGTGTGTTCCATTGCATCGCAAATTATCTCCCCTTTTCTTCTTCGCCCTCTCGACCCTATCATCCGCGCCCGATCAGCGGCTCAACGGCGGAAATTTCGGACGCGCGCCACGGTTCAACGATTCGGTGGGTCGAAAGATAGCCGAAAAAGTTGGTGCAACTGCCGCAGCGGTTCCTTTTGATTGCGTAATGGAATCAACTTTGTTTGCAACCGGCCCGCGCAAATCTGTACCGTATCCGTTGAGTGAGTCTTGGTTGAGTTTCTGTGCATTGACGTAGCCGCGTAGAAGAGGTAGCGGCGTTCCGCGGCGTTCTCTCTATCAGCGGACGATGCGGCTTGGAACAGTGATAAGGGCGTGTAATGGGCGAGAACGATGGACGCTTGAAGACGTCGTCAAACAAAGTAATCACGCACAAAGGGGAGAAACGTTCGCGACACCTTCAAGCGCCTCGAGTTCGCGCGCTTTTCTCTCAATCACCTCTCTTTCGGCTGTCTTCATCCGCACAGTGCCGCTCTCGACGAACGTCGTCGTCAATGGCGATGAATCAAGGAGCTGAAATGCGGTTTTCGGACGCTCTTGGCGGGAAAATTGACAGCGTAACTTACTTGCGACATGGACAGAGTGTCGCGCGAGTTGTTTTCTCGACGGGTTGTGTCCTTTATCGGAGGGAAAATGGTGTTTACGCGTGAACGGCTGTCTTTCTATCCCACATAAATGCATACTGTAGAACTTGATTTTCGTCTAATTTTTAGATTAACGTTTTAGGCTTAAGGGTTTTATTGTCGTGGTACCGCAAAACTACTGTAGGTGTGTGGAGCGCTGAACATAGGTATCTGTAGAATGTAAAATGCATACTGTAGAACGTTTAGGCCAAAATTTTAGGCTGAAAAGATTTACCGTAGTTATGAAGCAAAACAAGTTGGAATGTGTAAAAGAAAAACATATGTATCTGTCCATTACAATAGGCATACGGTAGAACTGGATTGAGGCCAAATTTTAGGTTAAAATTTTAGGCTAAAAGGTCTTACTGTGGTTATGAAGCAAAACAAGTATGAGTGTAATTTTTGGTAAGGAACTTACCGTAATACTGTATTTTAAAGCGTTGTTAATATAAAACCGTTTTTTTCTGTCGTTGTGCTTGACAATTCTAAAAACTATTCCGTTCTCAGCACTGTCTGGTCATAACAGCTGTCCGAATATTGTGCCCCACACATTCGCAACAATTCTTCCTTATCTGACTGCGTCCACTCCGTCGACCATTACTGTTCGAGATTCGCTTCAGCTAAATTTTGTGCTTAAACTGTTGATAACGGGGACTATGCCACAAAGTGGCATTGCCTTTCAGCTTTTATTCAACTGCAACACTGTAAGGCCACGAAAGCCCTCAAATGTCAAATGGCACAATTAAACTCTACAGTATGCTTTATTAATATATCCTTTTAGATGTTTTATATCAGCCACGAGGTTTTATATGTTTTCGTCCAGACTTTCCTTCCTCAAAACAATCCTTTCAATTTGTGACGTAGTTTAAGAGCATCCCTCAAATGGACGGACGCCTTTCGTAAACCCCTCTTGTTATTGTATGCATTTTCTTTTCTCCGCGATGCTTCGTTTCTGCGTTAACGGAACGGCGACGACCACTTTCCCAGAGGTGATTTACATATTCGTGAGAAAAGAAGCCCTGAACCAAGCGCCGACCTTTCGTGCCGAACGGAGTTCTTTGCTCTTCGATCTAGGGATCGTTCTTCCGTGCTCTGTCCGTTTTCGACGCGATTTCGCGCGTTTCGATAAGAAATTGGTTTTGTATATGGAGCTGGAGCAGAGGGGCGCGCGCGAAAAAACCGCACCATTGTCCACGGCCGGTGCAAAACAACTCTGTTTGGGGGAGGAGGACTGTCGCCTGCTGGGGCGTGTTGTTGCAGTGGTCGATTCGCATTACAAATTCTGAATTTAAGGTGCGATTATTCGTGGGAGCAGTACGTTTGCTCTTTATGTGCTGTTAGGCATGTTTGGGTCATCGGTGCTTTTGTAATGAGATGTGATGTCGTGACGTGAGATAAGAGAACGCGCAGAAATCCGCAGTTTCCAGTGGTATCACGTTGTGTTGTCGGGAACAAGACGATTTGGTGGGCGATAAGGTATCCGTTACGCTGACAACAGCTCCAAATAAGAGATCTTGCTCAAATTTGTGGCGCAAAAACTGCTGGGTGGTCCTAAATTTATCATAGGTGATCACTTTGTTGCGATTTGTGGGTCCATGTTTAACCGGGACCATGTGGAGAAAGTTTTTGGTTATGCTATTATTTCTTTACCGTAAATATATAATCTTAAGTCAACCATATGTTGTGGGAAGTTTGATTGTTGACAGTGAACAATTGGGCGTTGTTTTTACTTTGTCAGGAACCAGTGATAAACACGCTGCTGATCAAAGGAGTAAACAATGGAGTTTTACGGCCTGACGTAAAAGAGATAGACATAATGGTCATCGTCTAGCAAATATTTTTTTCTCGGCCACTTTCCGAGATCCAATGACCGTGTTGACACTGTGATTTCAAGATAACTCTTTGCTGCCGTTTACAGTCCCCTTGCATATTTACAACCGTTGCCGAGCGTTATGCGTTCCGTTGGTGACCTTTTTGAAGAGCGGATAATCTTAACGTTGGTGTGCTCAAACGCTTAGGCGGCTCAGCTCGCTCCTTTCAATCCAATCCTTTCGCCTGTCCACTTGACCAGGTCGCCGCCGTATTCGTCTCTGCGAAATCGGATAAAAAAGTCGCAATCGTAAGTGTGGGAGGCACGAGCGACTGGAATGAATAGTGGCCGATTCGGTTTTTCAACATTGCGGACTGATGGGATTTATGATGAGAATGAGGAGGTGGATGGGAACGGTGAAGGAACGTTTCTGGTCCACTCTCGTCCCTCGCACGAGTCCATTTTTTGTACACTTTCGTTCCGCCCGCCACCGGAGTGATTCACCGGAGCAGCTGAGCGATGAGAGATGAATCACAGCATTGCCCTTAGGATAAAATAGCAAAACTAAGGGTAGTCAGTATGAAAGGGGCGCTAAGTGATTTGCATCCACATCGTATTATCTCACCTGCATCATGGTTCGGCTGTCACTGTGTTGTAGAACGATGTTTTTAGAGCGACATGGCGAATCGGTCGTCGCACCATGCCGACTGACCTGAAAAACACGCAAACTACCTTCGTAACGCAGTGCGCATTGTCGCCCGTTGTCGGAAGGAACAAATTGGAGCGCCTCTGCTTCATTATTAATTGCAACGTCCGAACGACGGTTTGTGGTTCCGACGACCTTTTGACACCTTTCCGGAATCCCTCATTAGGGTCTTGTCGCTCCTTCTGCCCATTTACCCAATTCCACAGAGCACGTTTCCAATTTCGCGCGCGAAAAAGAAACCTTTGATCAGCGCCCCAAACATCGCTAGGAGCGCCTCTTCGTCAGGTCTTGTTTTCGGTGGAGTTATACTGCGATACTCCCACATCATGTCATGACAATGTGGGCTGGTTGCCAGCGCGCGCGCGAAATCATCGTGTGCTGTTTGATGATGCACAATGCGAAGAACACATCGAACAAACCGTGTCTTCGCTCCAGCCATTGCTACCAGCCGCCTTCGTTCGCACTTATGTGACATCCGTCGTGATTTCCCGCTCACGCCAATTGCTCTTCGATCGCCGCGATCAGACCCCTATCACGGTGGCGATTCGCAAAATCGCCACCGCCAGAAGAACAACATTTCGGGCAAGTGTGATTATCATGTGATCGGCTGCGGAAGAGGAGAATAGAATAGATGGAAATGTTGCTACGCGCGAAACAGCGCCGCTTCTCGCATGCCTCGAGGCTTCGCGACAAAACATATCATGCGGAATCGCATCATTTTCCAGTGCTGTAACGTATGTTCCGCCTGACGATGTCTGCACACTTATTTCAGTTCACTTGACTTACTGCCAACTCGCTTCGTCTTTTTCGCGCCAAATGCTACCGTAATCCCCTTAGCCGCAGGCGTTATCACCTTCTCTTTTGTCTCTTATGGACGTTTGTTGGTCTGTGCTTTCTTTCATTTAATGATTCTCAGCAACGAAGTATCGCTTTTGTCTGGTTTTGCTTAGCTCCTAAGCTTTCAGTACTCAAGAAGCAAGCCAGTCCGTTCGAAGATCTACCGTATCCCTGCTCTGCTTTTGAGAGCTGCGTAATTCCTGACGATTCCAAACGTCTACATCATAGGTAATCTTTTTGTCATCGATAAATTGTTATTTATTATCTGGTGGCGATGCTGACGACGTCATAACTGTCCGGAATGGGCGGCGTGTTTGGCAGATGCCTTTGCCTAAAGCACGAAGGGGGGCGGTGCTTTGTTTCCTGAGGGGCGGACGCCCGGAGGAGTCTTCTTGTCGCGTGGACGTTGTCGCGGCGACTGTGAGATCAAATCGAGATGTAAGCGTGCGACAAGCGGTCGGGCGGTGGCCGCGCGCGGCGGCGGCGAACGCCGCCGTTTTCCGCCCTCCCGCTCGCGCCGCCACCCAGCGAGTGACCCCCAGTGACCGTGCCTAAGGGTGGTCGTCGTGGGTGGTGAGCCCTGGCTGCAGCGGCGCAGGGTGCAGTTTTTTGCATTCGGGCTCCCGAGGCAAACTACAGTCCACAGGAAGTCGCCGTTCCTAGATACGAACGTTTGCAATTTCGTGTGTTAACTCTGTTTGTTTGTTCGTTCGTTCAGTTGGTTTGCCTGCATTCAATCGCTTTTTCCTTCGTTCGCCGTCGCCGGCTTTCAGTGAATCTTCACACTCGGCATATGTTCAGCACATCCCTGGTGCCTTTCGCTGCTTTCAGTAACGCTTTACTACCGTAATTGCTTCATTATGCGAGCCTTTAGGTCCGCCGCCTCGCCCTTTCCTCCGCGAACCATATGTTTCCTTAATTTGCTCGCGCGACGCCGTGAACTTTTGTGACCGGGCCGCGAACGCCGCTTTGTCTTCACTGCTGTTTGAATTCGCCCCGTATTGTTTATGGCCGCTTTTCGGACATTGGCCGCGCGGCTGACCGCTGCTTTGACACTCGATCCGTCTTATTGCGCGCGGCCGCGGATGACCTCTGTAGCGAGCTGAGCCGATGCGCCCGCCCCCACCACCGGCAACGGAACAGCGCCGACGCAGTCCTCCCCCTCCCGACCCTTAGCGACCGAGTGGTCCAACCTCATTTGGTTTGTTGGGCTTAGCTTTGCACGATTTATCTGTTCGCTGCCAACGTTCTGTGCTTACGCGGCCATGTCTCCTCACTGATGCGGTCGAGCATGCACTCTTTAATGTCCGCGGCCATATTGTGAGCGTGAGTTTGTTTGTTATGTGGCGCTATCGATTTGAGGCCACCAGCCAGTCTGCTTTCACATCACTCGTCTTTATCAGTCGTGTTCGTGCTCCGGTCTGTTCGTGTTTTTTTGCTCTTTTACATTTATGCTTCTGTTTCAGTCAAGTATTATGTACTCCACCGCTCCTCCTACTCCTCGTAAGCGTCAATTCAAGCAGGAGACGACGGTCGATGATTCGAACAAAGCCAAGCGTCGTCTTTTCCAAGTTTCGGCCACGCCGGACGATGAAGCGTATATTCAGCGTGAGCTGTCGTCGATTGCTCAAGAAAAGCAGCAGAAATGGAACTTTGACTTCGTGAAGGGCTGTCCTTTGCCATCGAGCTCCGAAGATTCATACACCTTCCACTGTGTTCCGGAATCCGACGTTCCTTCGTTTTACCGCAATCGTCGTGACTCTGGCTTCGATTCAAGCTTTGACTCCGAAAACAAGTGCCCTGATTCGGACGTTTCGTCGAACGATGAAGCCACTTTCTCAACTCCTGCTAAGAAGGCTCGCAAATGCATTCCCGCGAAACGACGCACTTCTGCGGCTACACCTAAGAAGGATCTTACTAAGAAGATGACTGGTAAGCCCTGCAGTGTTTTGTACAAGCATCTCATTTCAATTTTTTAGATTTCATGCCTCTTCGCCGCAAGATCACTTCTTCCCCCAAGGACACCACCCGCCGGCGTTCTCTGGGCGCAGTCAGCTCGCCAGTCAGTTCGCAGTAGAACATCTCTGTACAAATTTATTATCTTGTCTTGTTGTCTAGTCCGCTATTTATGCGTTTGTAAAGCGCTTCTCTGCTGCGTCTCCTACTTCTTGTTTGCTTGTATTTACACCGGAACTCGACAGTAGGAGACGTTGGTCCGCATCGGGTTTTCATCGTTTGTAATAATTTATCATCTTGTAATTTCCTTTTTTTTCACTGACTGTTATTAACAGAGTGTAATATAAATGTATAATACGTTTATTTTGTTCACCCGTTCTCGATTTGTCGCAGCCCTTATCCCATCGGCTGGATTCAGTTGTTTGCGCGTGCTGATAAACTTCTACGAATTCGTCTCGTGCTTTGGCCTTCACCTGGATGTTTACGGTTGCGGACAATTAATTATCGGCTTGCGGAAATTGTGCAACCGTTTTGATAAGGATCGTCGGTAGTTGCTTTGAGGTCCTTCGGTCGTTGCGCCGCTTCTGTTTGCCGAGCGATTCGTCCGATCTTTTCTTATGAAGGCGAAAGTGATTCTTGTTTAGAGTGGACATTTCAGGATTATACGGAAGCTCAACTTGATAGGCAAAACAGGTTGGCGCTTCTGTGGAGTTTTTTTGCTGGAGAACTGTCCACGACTTTTGGAGGAGTTCTCCACTCGAGGTTTCTTCATCTCTCGTCTTCGTTCTACGTGGTTACGGTATCAAGTTCGATTTGATTGCGACATTAATTAATTTTCTATTTTTTTCAGAGTGCTTATGATGCCTATGATTCGACCTTCGATCTTTCTTCCTTCCTACTATCGAACCCCGAAAACGGAGTATTTGTGTTCATGGTCCCGATAGACGACATGGGGCCGCTTCGCGTCGCCACAGCGGGTGCCGCCAAAGCGAGGTCACGACCAGGACGCCTTTTGTAATTTATTGTTTACTCGAACAATATGTCCGGTCGCATCCGCTTTCGACCACCGAGCGCGCCGCCGCGCGACTTAATGAATATTAATCACCGGCCGAGGACCGTTGAGTTCGCCGCGGCCAGACGAAGCGCCACTTTTGAGGACAGCGCCGCTCAATTAGGTGGCGGCCGCCAACTTTGATCAGCGTTTCTGGACTGACACTAATTCGCGTTTATTCGCAAAACATTGTGTCCGCGCGATGGGCCGGAAACTGACATACTGTCGGCCGAGTTCGAAGATGCGCTGGCGCCGCCAAAGAACTCATCTTCTGGGTCGCTTCTGTTTGCAGAGTTGATGGATGCTGCTTGTGAGTTACCGAATGTGGATGCATAGCGTCTTAATCTCACGTATTTAGGTGCCTTCTTTCGTTTGTGACGGATAAATAAACCGAGGCTTTCTACACAAAAGGAGGTTTTTCATTCGTGTGCGTTTAGGGTGTCTTGGTAACGGGACGTATCTATTGAATTCTTTCAGAGTTGCTTGAAAGCTTCCTTTCAACACCTTGCCGCGGAACAGCTACAGATGATTTTAGCTTCAGCGATCGACGAGCAATGTTGATTATACACGTCGCGTGTGGCATTCCGATTCCACAACGATGACGAAGCGCTAGTGGCGGTTATGAATCGTTCGATCGGAAGTCTATGAGCTGCGCCGCCGGCTGAGCTCATAAATCGGCTTGCGAATTCGAACGCAGACGTCGTCAATAAGCGTGATTTCGGAGAGCCATTAAGGGGTTAGGCAACACGCAATTAGCTGCTGGTAACATCTGGCACTGTGCTCAAGAGCCGGAGACAGATGTGACTGTGAGAAGACATGACTGCGTTTAATGCTAATTGCAGTGGTTTTTACGCGAAGAGGAAGTGGCTCCAGGCGGCCGGGGTGACATTACGTCTGTCTTCTGTTACATAATTACGATTCTGGGGAAGATCTAGGCGCCTCGTTGCTTCTGTAGGGCGACGCAGTGACTTGCGACTTTCCCAGCTCAAGTGGGTCACGCGCTGCTGAGTCCCATCGACGTCAAAAAAGTTGCCAACTGGAAAAAGTGGTAGTTGTACTTGACCTCGCCAATTCAAAAAGAGATACCGAGCCGTTCTCACAGAATCCAATTACGCCGACTCCTGTGACCGGGTCCCCGCTCTCCGGCGGCATCGTAACTCCCTCGTCGGCCAATTTTTGTAATTGACACTTGACCATTAGCCGACCGCGCGACCTTTCCGACTCTTCACTTCTGTCGACCCTCCGCGCACTCGTCATATAATCCCCATTTCCGATCGTTGGCGGCCACTTTTTCGCAAAGAACTCAGCGAGTTTTTGGTGGAGCCGCGATGTCCGCAATTAACCAACGGAATGCCTAATTACTCGTCGTAAAGTGAAGCGGCTCGCCTCTCTCTCGCCGCTAGGTTGCCGACTGTCAGCGCCTCTGTTTACTGCGCCCCTCGCCTGTTCTAGGCGATTAGAACGGTGTAGGCGAAAAGGTACAGTGTACCAAGGACGATACCATACGGATGGCGTTATTTGCACTTGAACTGTGGAAGAGCTAAGTGGATTGAGTGCCGAGAGCAGATAGTGACGGGATTGCGTCACAGCGACCTGTGGTTGACCTTCGAGATAATAACGAATGGACTGCGAGCTGGATGCTAAGTGGCCCCTGCCACATCGTATATTACGACGTTCGAGAGGGGCGCTCAAATGATGGAGACAGTTGGTGAACAGTTGTTTTTTGTGCTTCGATTCCCGGGCCATTCGAGGACAACGGCGTCGACTCCCCTGACACCCTTTAGGCGCTTATCAATTCAGCGCTTCGTCAGCGTTCTTCTGCATGTGACCGGGTGTTCGCCTTATCATTGCGTAGAATGAGGGGGACCTTCTCACAGAGGACGTGGAACACGTAAACAGAAAGTCAGTGGAGGACGCAGAAAACAATGCTTTTTTTTACAACCGTACGATCATATGGAAGTGCCGCCGGCGAAAGCGGAGTATAAATTACTGAGCTCTGAAAAAAAGAACATCGTCAGCTGTGCAGCAGCGTTTTTAGGGTCGCAATACAGTACTCTTGTGGAAAATTGGCACGGCTTTATCGATCTGATTGATAAGGCAAAAATAATCGGTGCTCGGCGGTGTCTCCTTGTGTAGTAAGCGAAGAAAAGAAAAAAGCGGTAAAAAAGATCATCTGGTTCACTTCCGTGAGGAAATGTATTTTGTAACAATTGTTCTGTGCGTATCCCTGCCCATGTCGAATTAGCTAAAAAAAAGTAGTTTAAAAGACAAGTTTAAGAAACATTTGATAAGGAAACACAGAATTCAGTAATTGATCTTTTCGATGAAATGTTTCGGAATTTAGTTATGGGGTATTTTATTTTAGGGTCGACCTTTGGAATGCTGTAGACAAAAAAGAAAAAAAGGAGTCACAAAGTTAAAACAAAGGAAATCAGCTTATTCCAATTAATACGTACGATTTATGAGCGTACTGTTCTTTCGCCCGAACCGTTTCCAGATGTGTGCAGAAGAAAAGTTGGAAGAACTGTGTTCGCCGAGGGTCAGATCCCATTCGAGATAAGTCGATAAATCATTCCTGCTCGCTTCGCATATGCAGATGTCGGTTAGCCTAAGGCCCCTCCACCGACCTCGCATAATCTCATAAATAAATCGCACCGTTTTCTGCACCGTGTAGAGATGCTGACTTTACACTCTGCGCCACCGTCGCGCCGCTTCGTCGTCGTACCATATGATGAGCAGCGGTTTTTTGCAGACCGCAAGCGTGTGTGCGTGTCCGTAAACAGTTGGCACTGTGCCCTTTGGCACCGGGCCAGCGGATAGTGGCTTGCCCAACCGTTGGCGAGCTACCGGTGTCATCTGCTGATGTTCGGATGCAAAAACTGCACACCTAAAGTGACGTCGGGGACGTTTGGCTCGAGCGCCACGACGGTGACCAGTGATCGTCCAGTGGTCAGAGGGACGCGATGGAAAACCCGGAGGAAGGTAGCAATTTGCTCGGGGAAAATTTGAATTTCAGCGATTAAATCGGGAGGCGATCGGGCATCGTCTGATGACATGTGTGCGTTTTACCTGCGCTCGATTAGTTCTCGAGGCTGTGCACGACCGATATGACGCCATGTGTCGCGGATTTTAAGTGTGAACCGGATGACAGATGGATGTGTAATTATGGGTGTTATGTATTGGCCGAGCATGCATATCGAATGAATGACCCGTGATGTAACCCAGGGGCGCTCCTCGCTCGCGCTGTCCTTGTCCCGTTGGACGTTTCGTCACGGCACTTAAACCGCACTATAAATCAGTTCCTCGAAATGTCGTCGTACGAAAAATAAGTCTACGGTCTCTGTGTTTTGGCAATGGATGTCTTCCTAGATGTTCCAGACGAAGAGTTAAGGCTGAGTACATGGGAAAGTGTGTTCCGGTGTAAGGGGGTTCGCCTAATTGTTCTGTACCAGTTGGAGGCGGCGGGCCAGTTCGCCGAGAGGACGCATATGTAATGCAAGAACAAACGAAAATACTGTTTTTTGGGCGGCGGGAGAACTGCCGCCGGTGCTGGCGCAAGGAGATCTTCTCCACTGCAGCGGAGGGATTAATGTCCCGTGAGGAAATTGTTTCTCCATGGAAGTGGGTCATGTAATGTCTAACGTAAATAGGGTGGAAACCGTTTAGGGCGAAAGTGAATCTCTTTCAGCAAGACGGAAATGTTGCGATGGAACAGGAAATAGGAGAGATCGCACGGGACAGGAAGATGCAGAACCTTTGGGGGCGATTGCTGCAAGGGGTGCAATCGCCCGAAAAATGGTCCAGTTTTGGGGGTTTAGCTATGCAATTTTCTCTCTGTTCGATCAACTATTATTGGCAAACGGCGTAAGGAAGGACATTAAAGTTTCAGGGATGGTTTCAATGATATTTATGAGCCCAACCTCTTTCAGTTCTTGATCATGACAATTTGCAGAGCTGCACTGAGCTAAATGGTCAATACTTTAAAATTGGGACAAGCTTCATAGCTTGAAAAGCGATGTTTCAGGTACTTTGTCACCAACTTATGTCGAGGTCTGGTGTCCCTATATTGCCAACTTATTCGCACACCATAACCACTAGTGGCCAACTTGACCTCGCCTTCGTGTGACCTTTTGAACGGTGTGGCCATTGTTCGCGAACAAGAAGTATGTAATTTGCATAAGGACAATGTTTCTGCGTTCAAATTTCTCTTCACCTCTCGGCTCTATCTTCTCAAAGTGCGGTTGTCTGCGAAATGAGCTCGAGGGTTGTTTTTGGCGGGAAACAGCACGCTACGACCACCCAGGTGGTCCGGCAGACGTCGGCGCCGTCTGTTTGACGCTAAACGATTGACTAAACCGTATTAGAAAAGAACGTGTGCAAGAGAAATGCGGAGAGGAGAAAGGCCGCGCCAAAGTCGACTCGGCGTGATTAATGGACGCTTAAGTTGCGATTTCGGCTGGCGTCATGTGGAGAGGGAAAGTGCCACCGGCGCGCGGCACAAAGACCAGTCGCGCTGGTCGTCGTCGATTTATGCGCCGTTGCAGCACGGTATGTTGCAAACGCACAAACACAGTTCGGGCAGCTTTCGAATATTCAAATTTCAATGCGGCCGAGCGGTCGTTTATCTCCCGTTCGCCAACTGTTCACTTGGCCGCGGGCGGTGCGCCGTTCCTTCTCCGAAGAGTCTTTGAATCGCGCGGCCCGGTTTACACCGGCCGTTTCTTATTGTCTGCGCACTGTAGACAATTATTTATGGAGCGACGCGCGGACACTTTGGAGGCGCCAGCGCACGGGTGGTCGAAGTGAGGCCGCCAATCAACGAAATTGACGAATGTTGCGTTTGGGCTTACAAGAAACCGACAAAGACAACATTTGCCGTTGAGGAGGACGTCGATGGAACCACAGAGACTATTTGAGGGGTATGGTTACTTACCGATTAGTGGAATGAAGATGCTCTGTGGTACATGGAAAAACCCTGATTGGTATACGGGAATAATTTAAGTGTCTATGAAGTGTCCAAACTGCTCCTTCCGGTCATGTGTACCCCATTAGCCATTTCCTTTTCAACAGTATGGCCAAACCTTATATTTACGGCAATGACGAACGTGCGTACCTCACGCATAAACGGATAACCGCACCTTGTCATAAACAAATCTCGGCTCTCTGGCGTTATGCAACTGTTTATCGCTAGCAGCCGATTTTATCTTGATCTTCATTGCGCAACCAGCCTTTGCCATATACAAAACGACGACCTCCCACGCTCAAGAGTCAACAGCTCTCTCTCTCACTTTGGACACCGTAACCCTGTAAATTTCAAATTTCACTCCGACGCTCATGCGCCACTTATCGGATATGTTCATCGCCTGTTCGTCGTCAGATCAATCAGGCATTGCGGAGTGATTAGTGTCGGCTGCCTGGCATGAGCGAGCGCGCGAGACGAACTTCACGAAACGTTCAAAGCGGCGAGGGAGCGGCGGTGGCCGTGACCACACGACTTATCAGATCGAACTCGCCTCGACGCGCTCGAGGACGAACGCTCGTTTTCCTGTAATAGCGGTGATCATCCGCTGTTGGGACTCTCTTTAATTACCGCCTTTGTCGACGCTTATTGAGGATTTGAATTTGGGGACTTTGCGAACGAGGGGCGACACCCCAGGTGTATATTTAGCGAGAAGCAGAAGGGGAGGGCAAGTCGCCGTGTTCAAGGACACACGGAAGCGCGTTAATCACGGTTGCGATTGTGGCAGTAATGAATGTGCTCCCCGGCAATGCAGCTCTGGCTGACGGTATAATAGTAGAGTGACAAAATGGAGTAATACTGTCCAAGGACGTCGGACTGACGAGCCGTTGATGTGTTTGATGGGCTTACAGGTGGGCAAACAGCGTAGTTCTTGCGAAACAGTACCTATTTGTCCGGAAGTTGGTAAACGTAGATTTTGTAACGTGGAAAACTGATTAAGAGACCCAGCCAATGTTTTCATCGACGCATTTAATCGGGTTGCCGTCGTATTTACCCAGTGTCATTAAAGAGGACGGAGGTGCGAACGAGGCACTTTACGGTAAACGAGTCAACACGTCAACATGTTTTATTTGCGCAAATAAGAAGTTTATTGCATAAGGGGAACGTTCAAAAATATGACATACTTGCGCTCATCGGGGGACTCATCGCCGTTGCTTTAGTTGTATGTGTATGTGCACACGAAGTACTTTAGTTAGACGTAGTTGCTTGTATGTTAATACACTTTATATATTCTGTCGTCATAAAGTAAGGGTTGTTTATTTATTAATATTAAAATTAACTGCGACAATGGTTTCAGAACAGTTGCCATAGATGATCAGTTTCATTGAGATAGTATCTATATGAGGAGTCATCTAATTTTCAACTTCCTTCCCACGCGCTACTGTAATCAACAAAATCGGAGATTGTGAGATACGATTTTAGTACATTACAGATGTGCTGTCACTTATACTTATTCTTCAACGTTGTCTGTAAAAAGCATTTTGCCGACAGCCGAACATGAAAGGTGAGGCGAGACGAAGGCGAACAATTTCCTTCCCGTCACGTTGCCGATCTCCTCAGGAATCGAAATCAGAAAACGAAAGTGTATGAACGACTTCCATTACATTCTTCCCATTTCCTACAGCATAAACAACCGGTTTCGCTCCGTTCTTGAGAAGATGCTGGCTGAGGTTTTAAACGGGAAATTGGAGGTTTCAATTTCTGGAACGGGGGTTTTTTCAAAGTCTTCAATTCACTATAGGCCGACGATACTTTTACATAATTACATAAATCTTCATACCTTTCGCAAAGAGAGCAATCAAGAAGGGCTCCTTCCGACCGTGGTTTTCTTTGGAAAGAAACAGAGTGTTTCACGAATCCAAAAAAGCGTTAGTCAAGTCAGAATGGGGTCAGCTAACTAATTCAAGTAATCTCAACAAGGTACTTGACTCAGTAGATCATCCAAGCAATGACAGGCTGTAGGAACGACGAGCCAATGTAAGATTTGACGATAGGAGCAGACTCATAACACTTCTTTCTACGTTTAACATGAATCCACATATTCGTATCGTGATATAACTGAAGCTATCATAGTTACCTTAAATTACCATGGAAACTTCTTCTGCGACATGAACTATGTACCCTCTGTAGAAACTACAGTATCCTCTAGTGAACTACATGTATGGAAGGGTTCCTCTTTCGGACAGGTTTCCTTTTCAATTTCCGTGGTTTATCTTTAACGAGCGCAATTACTCATGCGCATGGAAATCCCCATGTTCACCTTGTTAAGCAATCTTAGTTTTCAATCAAAATTAACCAATCGTCTGCAAATTGCTTTTCCTGTGAGTGACACAAACAGTAATCGTCGACTGGCGCGCGTTGTGCAACCGTCACATTTGATCTAATTACGCGCCTCCGCTCGTTAAGTCATCATAGCGCTCCTAATACCGTATGAAACGAATTCGAATGAATCTGGAGCGTGTGAGTTTGTCAGACTGTCCGGAGGTAATTACTCACGTTCAAGGCGATCAGCCTCGAATTTGAATGTGAGCAATAGGAGACGTGAAGATCAGATCGCTCATTCTGCTTTCTTATCTCATCAGCTGTCACATAAGTAACGGATTACGTTTCACCGCGCACGGTGGGACTTCTGCGTGTAGCGATAACATCGTCAAAAATAGGGAAAGCAGTGCGAAAACGACCTCGAGCGAACTCGGAGTCTCCACTCACCGACGACCTTCGCCTTGAATTTCGCTTTCAAAAAACTCACCTATTATGCATATTTACGATTGAATGACATTTCCTGCGTCGTCCGTGCGACGGGAACTCGAGGTCATTGAAGAGACGACGCTCAGAAGGACGAGAAACGTCAAAATACACGGATATATCACTCATGGAAAAATGCCCATAGAAGCTTTGTAAAATCTTTGCCAATAGTACATTGAGCGCCAGACGACGGCACTCCGTTAGCCATGGTGAACGTTGTAAAATGGCATATCAAACAGATCTAAAGGCTAATAAATGCTTTGCGTCTAGGAATTTGACGGAAAACAGTGAATATGAACTGCTTTTGAGGATACTGTAGGGAGTCAATTATCCAATTATAAATACGAGAAACGCTTAACCGTCTAAGTTGGTGTAGTGTTTAAGCTAAACATAAAAAAAACTACCAGGACCGTTCTGATTTTTGAACTAACAGCTTAGGTGACGTTCAGATTACCACACAGACATTATTTTAGACTAATCAGTAGTACCTTGCCCAAAAATACAATATGTATACTTTGTTCCTGGTTCGAAAGACTCCAACGACGACTTATTTGAACGGTCAGCAGGCTTCTTGACCTAAAAATCCTTAATGACCTGACAAAGACAAAATCATACTCCCAGCTTCGTTCCAGTGTCTCTACTCATTTAGTTCGAACCACCGATCAAGATACGATAGTCTCGATTATCGTCGACATAAAAAATGGAAGATCTGTGGCTATTTGTAGTAGGCCGATTTCCATTTGCTGTGTAATTCCATGCGATGCGTGGCTGCATTCCGTTTACGACAATCTTTACTACAGTTTCAGCATCATGCCTGATATTCTCACAAGGTAGGTCTCTGAAAGAAAAACATAACTGTAAAGATGTCAGCTTTCCAGACTCACCTGATTGGTTTCAGTTCACGATCTGAATTGAGTTCATGAGTATTTTTATATTATAGTTCTATACATATCAAATATCACAGCTACTTATAAATAATCTCGTAATGTTGGTGAAAGTCATACTCAACCTCAATCAACACCTACTGCGCCTTGTAAGAAGAGGCAGATTTGAAGGCATCAACCCCGAGAACGCTTTTGTTCCAAAGCCAAAAGCTGTTGGCACTCACACGATACTTCTTCTATTGTTCTGCTATGAAAGAAAACACTAAATGCTCTCTCTACCTGCCCAGTTTCTAACCTCCTTCACTGCCACCACGTATATCGTCTCGTTTATCCGCAATATTCGTAATGGTCCCTTCTATCAGGCATATACTCTAGCTAAGACCGGGACGTATGTGCATATATTCTGCGAGCAACATGCAAGAAAGTGAGCGTTAACATATGTAATTCGATTAATCATTCACGCTGAAAAATTGCGCGTGAGATTTGCGAAGTGGTGGCAATGGCTGCGGACCTGGCCGATACTTAGGACTTGTCTGGGCCGACAGACAAGTCCGCAAGAAATGTATGGGCCGACAGAAGACGGCGACTTATAGTCGTTTATCGTGGAGAAGTGATAAGTTCTGAGCAGAAACACAGACAATGATTTTACGTCTGTGCTTTGCCGAAATCTCAAAAACGACGTTCTGATGTGGCGTGTATAATAATATCTCCAGCGGGATTATTACAATCTCTTGCAGGCACACATAAAGGCGTGAAATCGTCGCCGCGTTGTTTAGGAAAGTCGTCGTCGCGTCGCCGATTATTAAGGGAATTTGAATTTGATCCATTTGTATAAATGAGACCAATTACCCCGCTTCGCGCTCTGTTTTGCTTTATCCACGACTTCATAAGTGCGCTTCGGGCGGCGCAAGTTCGGCACCGAGTGGCGAAGCTTGCCGCCAGGAGCCGCTCGGTTCGCGCTGATCGCCGTCACTCCGGCTCGTTTCACCTCCGGTCTGGTATGCGACGGTTAAATGAGCTTTGGCGACTAGAGTGGTTCTCGGCCGCTGTCCGGATGTGCATTACATGCATTCCACGCGCTCTCGATTGTTGCCTTTTGGCTCCTGACACGGCCCGCTCGCCATATCGGTCCGCTGCCCTTCCCGATGGCCTCTTAGTGGCGCGGCACCTGGCCCGGGCACTTCGGGTACGGAGTCCACCCGCGTCTTCCGCCTTGGCTCAAGTTCGTCCGTGGTTCCGCGGGGCCGTGTCGGAAACGGCGACGGCATCATCATCATTTGATAATTAAGTACGCGCAGCTAAAGGGTCGAATTGCCGGTGCGCGCGACTCTATCTGCCGCGCGTTACCAACTTCGCCGCACGTGAAGCGGACATGAATAATTAAGCGGAATCTGTCGAAAAGTCTCTCCGATTTCTTTCGCACACTCTTCCCGATGATCACATCTCCATCGCCTCATCAATCCGGAGTGTGTGCATGTGCGCGCGTGGAAAGTGCCTCCAGTGTTCCCCTCAACAAGCTCTGCAGCTCACCTGCGGTCCTCCGTTCCGCAGAAGCTCCACAGAACATGCTATTATCTGCGCCGGTAGAAGCTTCCAAAATCGCGCATTTCGACAAAGGGAGCAGAACTTGCGACTCCTGCGACCACACCTAGTCCGACGTCGACTTCTCGCGCAATCGACCCTCAAATGACGGAGGCACACGCGAACGACGATTTTATATGCGAGGGTCATCTTTTCCACCCAATGTTTTACGACTTTTTGGGGAGTCCCCGAGCTACGTCGACGACGCTCCACATATTAGCCGTGCAGCCAGGCATTGTTGCGACATGAGTGACCGCGGCGGTAGGAGGAACATGTCCGCGGACGGAGAGGACCAAGTTAAAGGGCCGGCGGAAAGTGGAGTGAGATGCAGAAGGCGAAGACGCGCATCTTATATATTGCTTGTCGCCATTATTACTTTCTATGATTATCTCATTACGCGGCGTGCCGAGTTGCGGCCCTTAGCTTATATTTCGTCCGCTTTCTGCGAGACCACTATTTTCGTTTCTTTTCTTCGTGTCGTTGCTCCTCACTTGCTCCCCTGACGGCCGTGCGGCCGCTCCAGTCGTCCGACATTTGTACTTTTGGCGGGCCACCGCCAGACCTCTGCCACCGCTCCCTAATGAGGCGTATGTTTAGGACGACGACGGAAGCGAGAAAGTTGGAGCGAGTTCAACGCGCGACGAGGATATGAACCAGGAATGGACCTGATCGTTTTGTTTCTGAAGTGCCAAACGATTTGCTCACTTTTGGCGGCCGTACTTTCCGAGCCGTACAAGTCTCCGGTGCAAGGTGGGTCCTTTGTTTCGAACGACCAAAATGCTCATTTTTTGGAGAGCTGTGCTTGGAAACAATCGAAATATGAAGTGTGTACTTCGATCATTTCTTGTCTTTCAGCCTATGGAAGTAAAAACAAAAAGTGCTCAGAGGGTGAACGTAAACTTCAGAAGCTGGTACCCACCGAGGAAAGCGGATTTTTATAGCCTTTCCGCACGAGCGTATCACCTAGTAAACGAAATTATAGATTAGCGTATATCGATTCCACTTTGCACACTGCTCTAACCACAGTTTGAAAACAAAGTTTTTATCAGATCATTTCCGTAAAGTTATGGATGGCTTCCATATGTCATCGCACACTTTGACGCTCGTTGCCGACCGCATATCGTTAAGTCCTGTGATCGCTTTCACTTTCGAGGATGCCAGAGCTGTCCCTTAATCGCATCCACACTTTCGGAGAATTTATGAATCGTCGAAGCTAGGAAATAGGCCATAAATGGAGGCTGTAAAATGTTGCATTTTGTGGGTTTAATAAAGAGAAAGTGGTCATTTTGTGGGCTTAATCAAGGGTCAGTGGTGTCATGCCGTGCCAAGTGACCAACCTGCAACAGTTATGGAAGGAACTGTTAACACCTCTTAACCATGTCCACAAATTCTTATTTGAGCGCTGAGTGTCAAGAAGGCAAGATGTGACTGAATCGCGTCTAGGAGCAAAAGTAGCACAACTCTGTAATGTCACAGGTACCGATTTCCCTGGAAACCCATGGGATGAGCACAATAAAGACCTTACGGTTAAAAAAGACCCTTTGGAAAACGTTTGCCCAAGCATATGCAAATTTTTAGACAGTTGAAACATCAATGTGTTTTAATGAAGTACATAAATTTATCCAAATCCAATTTCCTGTTGGAAAAAACACGTCCCAAAGGTCGCATATTGGACATAACATAATGGAATCTATAAAGAAGAAAAACCACAACTGAATTAAACTGAATGGGCAAAAACGACGTGGAGGTCTATCTACATCTAGTGCCTCACGCGCCACAATGGAAAAGAGTTAAATTAAGTGAGACACAATGCCACTTAACGTGTTTTTAACAGTGTAAAATTGTTACACTAACAATATTATTTAATAAAATTCTAATGCAGCATTTGACATGTTTGGTACAACATAGTTAGATACATTTACAACTAATGAATATGTCGATTTATTGTTCGGGGTCAAAAGTGGCACTGATTTTATACGTGTATGAGGGGTAATCTCTATCCTAAAGGGTTGACCTTTCGGCCACTGTCCGTATTTTCTTGAAATTTTTTCCAAATAGAAAATGTCGAACAGTGGAGAAAGTTTCCCATCGTCGAAAGAAATAAAGGCAGAAGGTTAATAGTGAATAAATTCTTAGATTAGGCAAAAAAACAAACGCTATTTAACACAGAGAGGTCATCCCAGTCTCGGGTTTCCCCCAGCTGAGAATGGCAGGAGCTAATATGCGACGTTAACCGTAATGGAACTGGATACAATTAATTCCAAACTCAGAATTATGACTGACTCATGGAACAGCAGTTACATCACCCTTTATCAGAGTTTCTCTGTGCTCATAAGGCACATCCCCCTCTAAACTTCTATTATTCCCATCTATCGGTATAAAATTTGTAACTGAAGACGAAAACTTCCGACTAATCATAATTCATGACTGAGAATCGTATTTGTAATCGAGCCATAATCAAAAAACCGGGATCGTTCTGTTCTTCAGGTCATAGAAATCTTTATTGGGGTCCCACAGCACCTTCCCTGATTAGAGATTACAGTATGCTAAATTTCCTGATGCAGTGCCAAAAGAGCGACTCTGTTATGACTCTCAACAGAAAGTGATCAAGGCAGCTTGAAATGGAAGCGATTTGAAATGTCCAGCATTTTACGCAAACCTTCAGAAAACCATTCGTCGATTTTGCTAACAGGGTACGTCTTGAAAAAGCTACTCATGCGACGTCATATACCAGGCAAAAGGAATGATTTTCCTTATAAGTGTATCACATGCATCGCACATTTTGTTAGCAAAAAATAAAGCAAAAAATTTTGCCCACAGAGACGGATGACTTGATTAAAGTTTGCAAAGAATTAAACCAAAATGTCGCTGAAACTCTTCTTGAAGAACATGTCGATTTCTCGCATTTCAGTATCAAAGATACGATGCTACCAATGTAATCAAGCTAAAGAGTGTTCGTCGGGTATCTGCTACGGAGACGTATGTGTGAAATCAGGTTCGTTTGCGTGTCCCTCGTCAACTCAGACGGCAAACATTTTCAGCGAACTTTGGATACGTGAGCAAAGGGTGTCAGAACAGGACGGGAAAGTGAGTTTTTTTTTGCATTTTTTTGCTAATTAAATTGCGGTGCCTCTTTGCAGCGTTTACACCCGATCCGTCTCGAGTGACATGATCGAGTCTGCGTCGGCCGAGCTCATGCACATTCAGGAAGTGCGGTGTGAGAGCGAGGTGCTGCTGGGCATCGAGACAAAGGTGTGCTACTGTAACGACAAAGACTTCTGTAACGCGGCGCCATCTCTTCTTTCTTCTGCCCTCGTTCCACCACTCGTCATGACCTCAGCACTCCTTCTCCTGTGGCGTTTATGATCTGTCCCTTTGCATGTCAGAGATACTCTCAAGATGTACTTAACTTTGTGATATAATAAATTACATCTCATAAAAATTCTTCGAAACCACATACTATGCACGTGTTTTGGGGGAGGGATAGACAGAGGGGGATCACATCGGAAAAGGGCGAACAAAGAGACTAGAGAGTGGGAGGATACCTCGTGAAGGCCATAAGTAGGAGATAAGCTAGCGGGAGACATGTTTCACATATTCGGCACAGTGAACAAACTTTACTTATTTTGCGACTTAGGAACTCTTGACGAGTCGGTGCCACATGCACACGGGAAAACCGTGTTTCCGTACCATCTGCCTCCAATGCAGCGAACCACACCCGCTGGCTAGGGGACCGATGACGCAGTGGCCGATGATTACCGCTTCCGAGGAGGGCTCTTCGCGGTCATATATCTGAATAAGCAAGGATTATAGGGATTCTTGAATTAAGTTTAGCAGTTGTGGACTCCGTCGTTTCGGGAGGGGAAGGAAATGATTGTAGGTAATTTGGATGTGCAATTGAGGAACTAGTCACGTTTAATCATTACTCACTCAAGAGAGGTCTTACGGCACCTGGAGTAATTGAAGAGGGTTGTAGTGTCCCTACTGGAGCTTTCGTGGAACTATAGAAAACACGCATTTTCACACGTTAAACGTTCACTACGGAAAAATCAAATCCAATAGGCGTGAATAATGATCCCTTGCACTTCAAAGTGCTGTTTCCACTTTGACGGTTAAGTGATTTTCGACATTTAAGAGGCAAACGTGAGGCCCTGAACAAGGAAGTACACTTCAGGAACAATTCATCAAGGGACTATTTATTCACCCTTCCTAACAGTTTCCCACGAATTTTCAACGAGGAGCCTCATCTAATGCGGTAAACAAGCCGTGTCTTCTCGCATCCTGCTCCTCGTTTCCAATTCTTCGCTCCACTCCTAGCACCCTTGTTTTCTCTCGATTTAGCCCCTTGCCCTGCATAATTCACAACTTCACAAGCTGTGTTGTCGGATCAATTATCCATGGATCTCTTCCTCGCTGATTAATTGTTTCTATCTCTTTTTGTTCCTCTTGTTTTCGCTCGACGCTAGACATGTGCATCCGAACATGTTCAACGTCGGGCAGTCAAATGCAAACGAGGTTTTATCTCACTTCCGTCTCATCTTATTAGGGCTACGGCTATCTTTCCTCCAATCACCCTGCGCGCGCCCCAAGGGTCCTTGCGAAACTCCTTCATCGCCGCATTTCCGACGCTTTTCCAGCGGCCCGCACTAGGACGCATGTTTGAATTCTCGTCTCTCACCTCGATGACCACATGCGAACGTTCTAATTGATGCGGCGGCACGTGAAACAGGAAAGACTCGCTGAAGCTGGCCTGCGACTGAGAGTTGAGCGATTCTGACGACTCGGTCGACAGACACGAGGAAGACGACGACGAAGAGGCTTGTTTCAATTTTCTGAAGTGGCCTCCATGTTCTGCTATAAGCCCTAGTATGGCCACTTACCGTTGCTTAACCACCGCTGTGTTGATGGTCGTCTGCTTCTGCTCCACCAACCGGCGACCGTCAAAGAGCATGACCCGTGCGAAAGGATCTGAATGGACGCGTAGAGGAAGGGTAACGATGGATGACACCTACTGTTGTTGTATGGCAGCGTTCGGACCTTTTTAATCGTTGCCGTGACGAATTGCACTTGAGCAGCATAAGTGAGAATGACGAGAAGCTCCGATTCTCCCTCCTCTTTCTAAAGCATAATCGCATCAGCGTGATTGTCGTTGTCGAAGGGAATAACTGGTGTTTAAGCGGTAAATTTCAGAAGATTCCAGGGATGCCACCTCGGGAAGTTGATTCACATGTTGTAGTGAATCAACTGTGGAAGATAAAGTACTCTTATAAAAGGATCTGTCCTTTTTTCAATGATATGCATCCACTCATGCATCCGGCTTGGTGAACACTGATCAATTTAGCTCCGGAACCTACACTTGTGTCCACGGCGAACGGAACCTCGTCAGTGTTCTCCAATTTATCCTGCAGCGTGTCCGGCTCTAGCTGCAGGATGCGATCCTCAAAGTCACACTCGAACACCGTCCGTTTGCCCGGCTCTTCGTTCGCTAGGAACTTCGTCCACGCGTCCTTGTGCGGAACAATCTTTTCCGACCGAAAGTCTGCAACGGAGCGCATATTCCATTACCGCGGCCGGAGGAAACGAACCTCCGTGTTTGTCGCCCCACTCGCGGAACTCGTGTTTTCCCGCACGACCATGCCTGTTGTGGTGTACTCGGGTGTCCACGTTGTTCCGGTTGGCGCGAGACGCCGGCGCCGGTTGATTCTTACCCGCCTTGTGCATCGACTTCGGAGCCCACGCGGCGGAAGGGTCGGCACCAGCCTGTGAAGGGGGCTAAACGAGCTGTGTGGTGGCCCCGTTTGTTTTCCCATATCGAATTACCGTTTTGTGCAGCTGCACCGCTTTGTAGGGGAGGTTCATGAACGACTGATACTCGAAGAAATGCTTGGCGATGAAGTTCATCCCCTAAAGAGGGTGGTTAGATCATGAGACATGTGTATTCTGAGGACTGTCTGTTGCTTTTGCCTCTACGCCCCGAACTGCCCTTAGGTTGACCTCTGGCCTATGTTACCTTTTCCCCTTCACTTCCGACCGATCTGGACCGGTTGGGTGGATAGCAGGAGGTGCTCGGGCAGGTAGAATACTCCTCAAAGGAGTAGACTGGCTTCGGATGGATCTTGTGTCGCCACCAGAATGTGGGCCGATCCGAAGCCATGCTGGAGGGATAAGGGGCGACCGAATATTAGGACGACGGCAATATCCGGGTACTCCTCTGAGACGACTCGTTCGATTAACTCACTTATCGGTGGAAAAACAGCTCCGAAAGCGATACATTGACATCATATCTGAGTGAGAAGCGCAGGGCACGTAAGGGCCGTTGACTGAAAGGGGACAGCGAGATGGAGCTTCGCCCGGCTGGAAGTCGGGTAGCCGCGCGCATTGAGCAGCGCTCTTCTTTCCTACACAGCTCGCTCGCTCTGAAGGCGGTTTTATGAAAGGGAGGATTTAGAAAGGAATCTTGAAATTGAATAGGAGGCGGCTTGATTAAGGTCCGGGATGGGCCAAGTCAACGCCTAAAACCCGAAGACAGACGGAGAGAGGGAGAGAAGCGCAGATAGGCGACGAAGAATGTCATTATCAATCAGAGGGTGGAGTAGGGGGCGCGCAAGGTCGCCAAGCGGCCCGCCCGTCAAAGGGACATATATGTGAGTAGAGTGAGTGGGGACAAGTAAGTAGATCCGGCCCACCGCCTAAACTGACTCTGAAGGCAGGGCAAGTGTTTTGCGCAGTGTTCTAATTGCGTCGCGGAAACTTCTGTCAGCACCCGAAAGGAGTTCGTCTGGACGGGACGGCCTCCTCATTCGACTTTTATATTATGTTCCCAAGTGCATTTAATATGTGTGTACGTGCGTGTGTCTGCGGTGTGCGTCCCGGTCAGTACCTCCTCCTCGATGGCCGGTTCCCGGTTCTTGATCTTCAGCAGGTGCAGGAAACTGAGATAGTCGGACAGGTCGCTGACCGAGATCAGACTGAGGTCGGTCTGTGCGACGGACGTCGTAGTGCTGCTGTCTTCGGACGGTACGGATTGGCTGAAAGCGACCACTTTACCCTGTGTACTCGCCGTCAAGAGCTCCATTAGGTGAAGCGTAAAAGGCGACTTTGCAAATTTCAAAAGAGTTTGTCCGCCGGCTGGATCACTCGACGAGAGCCGGTGGCGTTCAAGCGTGTACATCAGCGCGCACAGAAAACAGCCGGAAATTGAAACCGATCGACTGTGAAGCGTTGGCGCCGCGACGGAAAGTGAGTGCGGCCCTTCGGTTTCAACTGGCCCTTTTTGTCGTTGTAGGTATGCCAGGTCGTTTGAGCGATTGGCTCCCAGAGAAGCGGGCAGTCTCAGCGAACAAAAGTGAAGCAAATCGCCGTGTTCAATGCATAATAACGTCGACGGCCAGGAACAATTTTAAAGAATCGACGACTTTTGGACACCTCGCGCTGATTTGCGTGACATCGAAAGCGCGTCGTCGGGAAAGGACGACTCGGTCTGGAGCGATGGAACGTGACTTACCTGTTGGCCTGAGATTCGTGGTCATGGAAGAGCGAGAATTCCGACGAGGAACGCGAGCTTTCCTCCGACGGCAAATCTACAATGGAATGGGTTACTTATTTGAAGAGAAATACGGCCCATTATGCAAAGGCCTCTTGAAATGGTAATCCAATACGGCAATTCAAAACGCGGTCCAGGCGGTCCACTCTACCAAAAATGCTTCTGCGGCGCCCAAAGATGTCCTTCATCATCGTTCAACGTGTCTGTTGATCGCTTTGCCAAGCGAAAATGGAGAAGGCACCATGATTGAGACGCGCTAAGGACATGAAATTGAGCGTTTTGAAAAACGAGCAAGATGAATGAGCGGGCGGATGCACGGTGGTTCAACCGACCGAGGGAGCGCCGAAAACAAGCGACGAAGACGACGATGAACGCAAGGACGACCGGCACCACTGAGAAGCAACAAAATTGGAGTCGCTGCTCCTTGATTAGGACTTTGGGGAATTTTCTCGCCCCAAGATAATTAATCACATCAAAGAATTAGCTTTTGAGCGCTGGAAGCCAAGGAGGAAATGCAGATGCACCGAATTGTTTATGCGAACTTTGGGCCTATGAAGGAGTTGTAGCAGAAATAAGACGAACCAAGTCACGTTTGGCTAAGGGCAGGTGTCGGCGATTCTCCGCATTGTTCTCCAGAATTGGTCCAATTACACCGAACGCGCGAACAAGCTCGTTTCAGGAACGAAAATCCCATTTATAACGGACAACGGATCATAAATTAGCAGCGATAGCCGTTAATCACATAATAAAATTTATATCTGCTCATTTCAGATTTATGACTTCGGAATGACTTTTCACTTTACCGCGGGAAGGGACTATTGCAAGGTTGGGATTGTTTTACACGATGCCATTCCAGCAAGCTGAGGAGCAATGCGAGAGGGAGATAACCTTGAATTCGCATTCACTACGAATGCACTAAGAAAATTCCAGGTTGATGTCATTTTTTTCGCTTGTAAGTATGAAGAATGGAATTGTCTGGCTTCTATATAATTTCTATCACGGAAACGTCCATAAAATTTTCGACATTCTAAACGGAAAAAGGGTATGGGTTGTATCACTTGTTTTGACGAAAAATCATTTTCATGTTAAATCCTACTCCAGTTGTTCTGCAATTAGGAACTTCGAAAGCAATATTAAGCTGGTGTCCAGTTAAGCAGCAATATCATTTTAATTGTTTTAATCGATCTGCTGCAGCAAATTACATGTCTGTGTGAGTAATTTAGTCAGAAGACCAATAAGACAGACTTTCTGCAGAATGTGCAACAGCAAAAACGAACTTTAAGCGCTAACAAGAGAAAACAACAATTGAGAGTGCATGGGAGATCCGTTGTTCAAATGAATCAATTTTAAATTGAAATCAAATTTGAACCACTATTGGAAACTTTGAAGGATAAAAGTACATATTGAGGTTTGTTCGTCCTCAATGCTTAAGATATTACGAGTGAAAAAAATATTAATCTTTACAGTGCGATGACAGTAATTTTGTTGTTAAAAAAATTTAAAAAAATTGCAATTTTATTGCAGTATCCTACACTGTTAGATAGTAAGCAGTGTATCGGACCGCCGAGATACCGTATTTGTTATATCAGATACACTGTTCAAACAAAGCAACTTACTATCGCAGCAGTCAGGCAGGAATTGTTCCAGGAAGATAGACGCGTTGTCCTCCCCGTATAAGGTGGACTTCTCGGTCATAGACGTGTTGCTCCGGGACTTAATCATGAGCCGAATGTCGTCGTCGTCCTCTTCGGGATTCCGATGACTAAAACAGCCTTTATAGAACTTGGATTTCCTAAGCGAATTTCTTGGAGTTACGACAACAATCAGGTTATCTATGTCCTTCCCTCATTTTGTCACATAAATCCGTGCGCACTACAGTAGTGCGACGGCCGTTCTCTTCTGCTTCGGCGTGTGTAAATCTTTTTGTTTACTGTCACCACCTCCGCTTGCATGAATGTTTAACCGTGTTATCCTCCGATTTCCCACACTCGCGCGCGGTTTTGTCTCCTGCGTTCATCGAATATTCGAACGCGCGCCGTCTCCTCCTCTCCTTCGATCATGTGTTACGTTTATTTTGTTAAACACTCTCTCGTTCAAAGCACACGAAACACAGGGGTCCGTTTTGTCGCTGTTTTGTTCTTAGGGAAGGACGTTGATTCCTACGGGCACACACGAAAGGAAACGTTCACCAATCCGCTCACATTTCTACGATGTTCGTTTCGTCGAGCGACGTCTTGCGAAGCCGTCGAGGAGTGCTTCCGTTCATTTGTGACTGTTGATGCGCCTTTCGTTCCAGTCGACGTCGGATGAGTTGGTCGATGGCTTTAAATGAGGGCCGTAAGGAGCCACTACGCACAGCTAGGTACGGTACCTGAGACGGGACTCGAGTTCCGCATGGCATGCTCGTAGACGTCGTCCATCTCTTGGAGTTCGTAGATGATGCTGTTGGAGGAACCGGGGATGCTGAAGTCCTCGGACAGGTCTGATTTGCATATGGGTGCGCGAGCTCCACAACGGCAAGTGTTTATTTCGAAGTCGAGATGAGGACACGAGTCTGAAGTGGAATGTGGTGAAGAGCGGAAAACAACTTTGTTTGCGACGAGTTCGTTGTCCTAATTTGTGGAATGTCCGTTTTGGAATTTGGTGAGTGCACTACGTTTACGTGTACTGTACTGCTGTAAGCCAGCAGTCATCATGTTTAGCGTTAACACTTGGATAGTTTTACATATTTTCAAGTTGATGTTTGCACTATGCACGTAGTAGCCGAAGGTAATGCGTAGGCAAAACTACGACGTTCAATTTCCTCGCTCTGGTTGTGTTGTTCGCAAGTGTACGGTTCGAAAGAGTGCTTGGGAAGCTGCCCTCGAAAAACACGCGACACTGAGACAAGTTTAACGATACTGGAATGTGACAATAAACCCTTCCGTTCCACAATTGTTTACACATAGCGCGACGTCTTCCTGGTGGCATGCAACATGCAGAGAACGCCCTTGTTAGTCTGAATTACTGGAATGCGTACTGCTTTTGCGGACGAGACCGACGAGCGAGTTGGACGGTCGTCGTTCCTTGTAGCGGACGACGTCTTCATGCACGATCTCGTCTATCTTGCCTTGACTCCCGTGGCCACTGTCGTTCGTCGACGGCGACTTGCGGCGGTACTCTAAACAAGTATTCCCCTAGGAAGGAGGACAACGGTGGAAGCGAAAATACCCTTGCTAAGACAGTCGGTGCTGCTCTTGGCTCCGTCGGTGTCCGTGCTTGGCGCCCTCTGCGATGAACCTTTGCGTTCCTTGCGAAAAAACGCCTTTGTCCTAGAGAGGAATGCCAACGGATAAGGGACTCTAATTACGCAGTGTAACGTACTTTGCCTTGATATTCGAGAAGGAGCTGAAGGAAGTCGTTTTGCGATGGCGTTCCGGACTCTCGGATGCTGAATCGTGACGGTAGGCTCGGTAATGATCTGAACGCAGGGCGCGTGAACAGTTGAGGGTGGCCAAAGGGGATCATACCATTCTGCGGTTCAGAGTCCGTGCGTTGGGAGTGACAGTTGAATCCGCTGTCGGCTAGTTGTTTATTCTGGTAGCGGAGGTTCTGCAGCAAGGACATTCGCCTTCGTCGAGGACCGTAGGCGTGGAAACTCTCCACTTCGTGGACGTCGGCTGAAATTCGATTAATTGGAGTTGAACATGAAGGGGAAGCAAAATTTTTGGTGGCCAGAGTCCAAAAAGCAGAAAACAGAAATGTAAAGGTTCACTGGCGTTTCAGAAGACGCAAAGCAAGACTCACCTGAGTTGCAACGGCGGCTTTGCGAAAGACGCTGACGGATCGGTACATGTGGAACGACGGGAGAACAGAAGGCTTCTAAAAAGACTCGCTTATTATCTTGTTTTTCTCAAATTCAGAGTAAGTCTATTTTTAGATGCAAAACTAGAGCAATTTTCTGTAGAGTAGGATAAAGTAGCAACCGTGTTGTGTGCCGGCGGTCGAATGCCGATATCTGAGCGCGGCGGAGCCTTCCCTCGGGTGTTGCTGATTATCAAACAGCAGGCGAAACATGATGTACTCATTGACAAGATTCATTTTGTCAACTTTCAACTCTCTTCAAAGCATATCGACTTATGCCAGAGTGCAACACAAACAACGCGTGCGCACGCGAGATATACATGCCAAATATTTACGCGTGCTCGAGCACCACCGCCCTCAAGCTGCTCTCTCAATATGGTCATCACTTAGAAACGCGAGATGCTTCTGAGAAGCCGATTACCCAGATGGAATGACGACCAACACCCTCAAACTCGATTACGTTCGCATATGATCGCCGGCTTTATAGGGTCCGTTTTTTAACGCGGGGCAGGCGCGCAAGCAATTGGAGCATCGCGAACGTCGTCAGCTGAAGGCAACAATTGGCCTTATTCCGCATTCTAATTGTGGGAGGGATGAAAACCGTACCTAGGAGCGCGTTCCGCCTCTGTCGGAGCGGCAGTTTCCGCCTAGATTAAAGACTAGTGAAGCTCCGACACACAACCCAACAGCTGTCCGGTCGACTGCCCACAAAAGTCAATCGAATTACTCAGCAAATATTTGAACAAACATCCGAAGTGCGAACACCGGAGACGTGAGAGGTGGCCAGAAATTTCAGAAGCCGCGGCGGAGACGACTGCCGAGAAGTGGTGCAACTCCTCATCCTTCGGCAGTTCCCACGTTTCGAGCGCTACTCGACGGCGGCTTACTGTTCCCTCGGGTGGCAAACACCGCCAAAGGTCCCATCGTACCCCATTACAGTAAGCATGATGGTCGGGCGGGGACCAGACGCATCGGACCAAGAACTGCCCCGTCCGTCCATTGACCGAAACGCCCTAGAGCGCGGAGATTGATTGTCCGCATGCACTATATTCGGCAGCGGGACAACTTGACGGCCCGGAGGCGGTTCGCTGCTTGAGGGTTAAAAGATTCTTCATCCGCCGACGCCGGAAACACTCACACTTGACCTCCCTTAATACGACGAGGACAATATGTTGCAAAGACGAACGAGCAGGAATCAAAAGAGTCTGCGCGTTGATTATTTCACTGCGTGCTCTTTTTTGACCGGCGAGCGGGAGGCGTCATCCTATAAGCGCACGCCCGACGGCCAACCCGCCTACCGTATCGCCCGCCTCACGGCATCCACCGCACCGCCATAAGTAATCGTCCGAGTACACGCACAAACAGAAGGATTAACGACAAATGCGAAAGCGACCTTAAATGGCGAGCTTGAACGCAATTCGATTGTCCACGGGTGGAAGAAAAACGGATTTCCGCAAAGGGCAATTGGCCGATCATCTCGAGCGCCCTCGGTCCCGAGAACGGTGTGCCGACTACGCGTCTCAGAGGGGAGTACAAGCATCCGGAAACTGATTAGCGTACGAACACAAAATAGTAGAAGCCGAGGACGATGGGGCGGTGAGAACGGCGCCGATTTATGCTACAAATCTACTAGTAGCATCATTAATCTCCTCGCAACAACACCGCTGTGTTGTGTAACAATATCCAGTGACCGATGGCGTCGTTTCCAGCTTCCGTCGTCCGTGCGAAGTTATGATTAACGAAGGCGAGTGGAATCGCCATCGCCAGTTGAAAGAGAAGAAACACGAGAAGAGACAGGGCGAAAAAGAGATAAATTTGGGATTTTGGCGCCATCGAGAATGAGGCATGGGAGACCCATTTTTCACTTTTAAGCGCGAAGGACATATGGAAGGAAACAAGATCGGAGCAAGTCTGGGAGAGATGACGAATACTCGGAAATCCACGAATGCTTTTCGTCTATCTTTGCCCGGGTCATGCACTTGACTCAAAGATCACGTCGTTACAATTGTATATAGCCCATTGCGCTGGGCCTCAAGGGTCCTACAGAAAGCCGGGTTGCTAAAGTTTCCGCCATGTTCAACAAGCAGAACATTTGAGACCAAATGGCAGACATCTGCGTCAATCAACACATACGCCAAGACGCTTCAAAGTTAGGCACAACAAGGAAGACTCAGTCTCCAGGGCCCGTTTCACTCAGCGCACCTACTGTAGCATAGCCAAATGGCCAAATGTCAAAGAGCAGCACTGGCTGTCCAAAACATCGCCCCTTGCCTGCTGCACCTGCTGAGAAATGAAATCATGGCGTTTCCGAAGAAAAACACACTTTATATGCAGCACACTCCAAGAACGGAAACTTAGTTCCCAGCCCGCGACCCACGAAAAATGCACCGCAAACCGATTTACAAACTTCATAGATTGTCGTTTGGAATTTATGGGCTTCGCGCAGGAACTGGAACGGGCTGTGCTAGGAGGAAAAAAGCGGCATGATAGGGCAGATAGCGAGGACTTCCGGCCGTAGGACATCGAAATGACCACAGCGCGGCTTTCTTATATTTACACAACGCATTCGCGTTCATTTGGACTTGCCGAGGGAAACGTCTAATTTCCGCTTCCATTCAGTAGGTGACCAAAGTGCAGCTCCTCTTTCAATGGAGGAGCTGACGTTTGGACTGCCCTTGTCAACGTTTTTAAAGGCGATCAAAGCGGTCACGTGTTTGCAATGACTCGTGTACTAGAATCAGTTTTGGACGGTTCCCCGTACGGGGAACCTTTCTGAATGCTACAAAGGTCTGCTCTCGCGCACTTCTAGGACATGCGGAGGCTGCAGTAGTCCGAGCTCATCTACCAGAATGCAAATTTCGCTCTTCGCAACAGGGGAGCACATTGACGTAGACGAAAAACAAAGCAGGAAGTAGAATTGAAAATGGCATGCATTGGGAGTCGGCTTTTGGGGAGCCCATTTCCATCGGACGAGACAACAATGGAATTTCAGAGTTTTATGACTGGAATGCATAACCGTAGTTTGTGAGTAGCCGATGTATAGAGGCTGTCCCTACGGTTTATGTTTTGTAATCGACGTGCTAATGTCCAACTGAAATAAAAAACGTTCCGGTCCGTTAACGTTAATTTATGAACTTGCACTCTTTAGTGGATTAATCGAGATTACATTATGAGGAATGTTCCTGGATCCCCCACCATCATATGGAGCTTGAACTTAATATTCAGCTCCAATTTCGCGAAACCACATTCGCACTAAATTAAGAAACGACCTCTAGTTTCACAGAAATTCTCTGACGCTAACAGCCTGCTTAAGCTACAAAGACACCTTCTAAGCCCCTCTAATCCCGAAACTATCAGTCTAAAAAGTTCGAAGCGCTAAGCTGCTAATCCCTATGCGCTCAGCAGTGAAATGACTGGTCTGCACACTTTAAATAGAGCGTCTGCAGTCCTCTGGAATCGGGAAAACTCGAAGAAGTACCGCTTCTCGATCACCATTTGCCAGGGCCGCGGCAGATCGCGGAAGAGGACAATTATGTGCGGAGCCAATCGCCGTGCACGACATGCTTTTTCGGACACATATTCCGGCTTCGGCTTCCAAAAAGAACATAAGTACTTTCCGCAATCGTCGCCCTCGCTGCGCGTCATGCCGCTTCGCAGATCGAATGTCACCACAACGGGCTAAAGACCAGTTATCGGAGTTTTGGCAAATGTGCTAAATAAGATAACTCTGGTCGTCTAGGGGCCGAGGTGGTTTGGACCGAATTTTACGAGCGCCAAAGGAGCGATCAAAACAACAAAGGGCAAAGAATGCGAGATAACGGGACAACGGATGCGCAAATGAGGAATGTCAGAACGAAACTGAAGAAGATTGTGGGTGGGCTTCGTTTTGGCCAAAACGGCAGAAGCTCGTGAAGAAAATGAAAAACAAAGGGAAACAACAAGATATGACGGGAACTTTGCCCGGGCCAGAAACCTCCGAGGAGATAATCTGTTTTCGGAAAATTTTGAACCGAAGAAAGTCGCCCAAGCAGCTAAGCCAAGGAAGGGGATTAGAGCGAGCGGAGTGGGGTGGCGAGGATCACAGTGATGAGTAACGATCATAGTGAACCGTCACGGTTGACATGTTTCTCATGTGGACGTGACGAAACACTCATCGAAGAAGTCCGGATGATGCGGAACTTGAACGAGTAGCTGTCAAAAAGTACGTGGGAAACCGAATGCTAAAAAGCGATTAGGCAAAACGATAAGAAGCTGCTCTTTGGTGTTCTTGAGGAAAGCGAAAACGGCATGTTCGAGAGGGCAACAAGTCGACCTTCGGGATTCGCTACTGGAAGCTCATTTGCGCACGCTTCTAGAATGATCCAAGAAAGCTAATCTGAAGATTGGACAGCTAGGTCCTTAGTGACTATCGAGATTAACTGTACGGTGAGTCTCGTTTGCATCTTGTGGACCAACCCGTGCCAGCTTCCTACAAAGATAGCCCACTAGAACTTCTGGAACCGTTTGCTCAACTGCAGAGAGCAAAGCAGAGAAACTAGCAAGAGGAGGTCGGGTCCAAAGACGACGGCAAACTCTGGAATGACAAGAATGGCCCCTCGCTGTGGCGTCCAATTATGAGGGCAGGAATCGGAATTTTATATTTTTTCCCTGCAGGGCCTTTGACGTCCCAACAATTAATTGCAGCGTAGGCGGAGTTCGAACGAGGGTTCGTTGGGTTCCACTGATTAGCATAGAAACGCAATTTTGACAAAAAAAATATCGATACGGACGAATGACTTGTACGAAACGGCCAAAAAATGATCATCCCTGTCACTCAAGTCTACTTCTAGACCCGTCGGTTTTGACATGCGGAGAACACGTTCATTATCCGTCGATTACGGTAATAGCGACGAAGACGAAAAAACGGAATGTTTTTTTCAAGCCTAATTGTCCAATGGCTCCAGAGAAGGAAGAGAAGTGGAGACTCGTTAGCAAGGCTAATCACTCGCAAGTACTGTTGAATATGCCAGTCACACATCTGCCGTACGAAGACCCAGTCTTTGGTCCATCTGCGGAAATCTCTGTCAACACTACGCCAAGAAAAGAACAGAATTGTTTACGCCCCATTGGGATCGCTTTGTTTCTTAGGAAACAAACGCCGCCGCTCTTTTCCGTCAAAGACAGTGGGAAACGTTGGCCGTCTTCTGGCTAGAAACGGAGGGCCATCGGCTATTTTGGACCAAGGGCGTTTTGAAAATGTCGGACCACGAAAAGTCGTCTCACACTGGGACAAAGTGATCTATCTGAGCAGACTGTTTGTTATGAAAGCAGACTTAAGTAGGATGAAGAAGGAGCGAGGCAGTTACGAAGACAAAGGACAATGTGCCTTCAAAATCTTGTATTTTTGCTAGAATTGTAAAAGAAAGATTGCAATGCATAGACAGGGATATCCAACTGTTGTGGAACACCACAATGACCTCAGAAACGGTAGTGATGAATTTTGAAGCGCCCAAACAGCGTCAGAGTCAGAATGGGCCTTAGAACAAGCTCTTAATGACGGTGATAATCGCTGGGCTTCTACGTCATGCTCCAAGCAGCATACTAGACAAACAAGAACGCCCTTGTCGTCTAAAGAGACATGTCATGAATTGGAAATGAAGTCATCTATGTTCTTTGGATCTAACGTCTGCGTTCAAATTACGCAATAAGCCCAAACTTGTTTTAGTGCAGTCAGCAATGGCAGCAATTTTATGACCCATTTCGGTAATCCGAAATTGGGTTATGAGCATTTGCAAGCGAGAGCGATTCGCAAAATTGCAAACTGAATGGTTTTTCGGAAGCGCGGTCGGATCGAGAACTCAATAATGGCTTATGGACACAGCGTGGACTTCGATCTGAGTGACAAGACGTGGCATTCTGGATTCGTTGCTGAAGACGATGAACAAATGAAAACGTGTGTGTCGAGGCGTCGACGCAGAATGATATGCGATCCAGGCAAATGAGTGACGATGGCACGAAAACAAAACCCGCCTTATAAACATGAAACCCACGTTGATTCATTAATGTTTCATGTCGGCCAAAACGTCTTAGACAGTTGAAAAGGCGCGACGTTTGCCGAGCGTTCAAAGTGCGCTTTCCGGGAAAGCGAGTGAATTTGACTACGCCACGCAGTTATTTTGAACAAAGTCTGTCTTCTTTGTTTTCGAATGGAAAACAGGAAACGATTATGAAGCCAAAAAAATGATTGATAGCGGCAGATTAAGAGACTCGAAGAGTCGAGCGCCCTAGTGCAGTGGGAGTCACAACATTCTTAGCTGTGCATGTTTAGCTTTTAATCTCGCCGTGTTGCTGAATCCATTGTAGTCACCGCTGTTTTGAAGTGTAGTTTTCCTGGGCGTGGGATTAGATTAATTCAAAAGGCATGTCAGTCATCCACGTCTTATGCAAGTTTCAAAGCCATGTGATAAAAACAAAAAGAGCACAAACAAGTAGGCCGTGTATACGGTAGATGTGTTTGGCAAAACATAGATGGCTACGGTATGGTTTTCCCCATTTGTTCCGCTACAGAATAAACAAGAGGCTGGCTATAATACCACGAATAATTAGGAAATTTCTCTGGAATTCTATTGTTAAAATAAGCAGATCTCAACAGTCGTCACAATGCACAATTTTTGAACTATAACAGATGAGCAGATTCAATGGAATTTTCTCTGAGGAGCGATGGCGGAAAGTTCACTCCAAAACGCACGAAAACGATTCATGAACCATGTATGTCCAAGTTTGCCCTCGGACTTTAGCTTCATAAAGTGTGTAGTGCAAATCTACTCCTTTCTCAAATGCGTATGGCGAACTTTCTAGAACTGTTCAGGCGCGACAAACGTTGAAAACACCGATCAGTCGTGAAGAAGTCGTACGGGCGTCTTACACCTGCCTCCTGTTGCTCTAGAGACTGCAAAACACCTCATGCGCTAGTCTTATTATTCCTTCAAAACTGGAAAACATATTTATTTGCTCGAGAATTCTTGAAGCGAGCTCATCAGCGAAGCAAGGCTTCCTTTAAAACAATCCAGAATAGATGGGAGTGTATGCCTGGGAGAGACGAAAACATAAGAATAAAAACGCGTGACTTGAAAAAGTCGCTCCAACGAGAAGCCCTAAGTGCTTTCCAAGACTAGGACGATAGTTGCGAAGCCGGCAATGCAACACGTTTTCTGACACGAAGGATGACTTCCAGACTCCATTAGACTCGTCATGTGGGCGAGATTCGAGAAGAGGAGTCGGGAAGCTAAGGGCAGACCGCGAAATACGTAATATTCATAATGAGTCTTCAGCTGGAAAACAAGCACTACCAGACTACGTCTGTGCAAGGCGATTATCATCTGCCTTCGTGCTGGCTTTCTGATTGCCTACAAACAAATTAGATTGTGGGCGCGTAAAGGGTAAGCTCATTCAGGAGAGGGATATAATTTGCGTTCTTTCCATCGCACATATGCATTTTAGATACGTGGACATAAAACATTTTTTTCGAAGGGGCAAAATGTACTTACAAAACGAATCCAATATAGGGCATAAAATAATATGGGTGGTCGAGAAGTGCATGCCTATTGCCGTTGTGCTTTCATAGTTATCTAATTCATGGCGTGGAATATTAAGTGCGTCTTGCACCAACAAGGCCGTAATCCGGTGGCAGTGAGTATTATACGTATTCTTACTACTGTCATATACCGTTTAATCCGAGTGACACACGTGCGATTTAATTTCATATTTTCACATGGTTTCGCCTTGCACTTTTCTCAATACAAGTATCGGGAAAGGTATTTCATTTTAAGCATTTCTGCAAATAGAGTATTTTCGTCTTTGGACTTTCCTTCTAAATTAAGTTACTGGACTGCAATGCCCCGATTGACAATGTCAATGAATACTACGGGAATGGTGTGTCTTATAAGAATAGCTGACATCCAAGGATCACAAACGTAACGTCGCAATGAACGCTTGCCACGCTCTAACTTCGAGATAGGATATGAAATCGAAATGAGTGTCGATAGAAAAAGACCACCATCCTGAATTTTATGACAGTTCAGTAAAATAGAGGCCCTAAATTACATGATGATGACAGAACGCCTTTATTGAAGTTAAATTTAGGTATAAGATCCGTAGCTTTTTAGTCATAGTTTCTCTGACTTACACAGAAATAAAGGCCTATAGAAGCGTCAAAGTTTGTTATGATTTCCAACTGTACTATATCATTCTAACTACCTTACTGGTTCTACGAAATTGTTAGCGTATAAAACGACAACTTGATGTCCGATTTACTCTTTGAATCCCTCTTCTTATTCTTTTTTCATTTCTCTTTGTAAAGCTGCAGTCATCCAGGTTGTAATCTAATCAGTCGTGCCCTCCATTACCTGAACGCACTCATGAGACCGATTTGATATGTATGGGAAAGCAGCCGCACGTCCCCAAAGGAGGAAGAAGAAGACAGATTGATCACCCATTTGTTCTCCAACTTTGCTTGTTGCTGACGTATTTTCCCGAATTTCTTTGTTCTTTCCACGCAGTGACGTTATACTACGATATGTCGGAAACCCGTGGCCCTCTCATTGACTCAGCGAAACCCGCTCATACTGTAGAAAGCAATTAGCTTCCTGTTAGCAATTATTTCAAATTTGACAGAATAGCTTCTTAAAAATGGACTAGCTCCTCCGAAAGAACAATCCTTCTCCACAACGTTTGCTAAAAGAAAAAGGCAAAGGGGATTGTTGGAATGGAAAAAAAGGGATTAAAGGATACGCTTTATGTAAGGGCTCTGAGTGGCAACAACACTTGTACGGCCCGGTCTCATTTGCTATTTGAGGAAGAGGGTAAACAGCTACCGTATGTTGAGAGAGTGGTCTTCTGTCGAATTATAAATGTTTCAGGCAGATTGAAACGCTTCATTGTACGCCCTAGCATTTATAAAAGAATATAAAATGCAATACACTGGTTTGCCTTGAACGTTGGTTTTTTAACAAAGCATGTGTTTGTTGTACTCTGGGAAGCACCTGTTCTACTCTACCTAGCTTCTAACGCTTAGACTGATAGTGTATTAATCTAGGGTTTTCCGATTTTTTTTCGATTATTCGGTGGTTTGAACTCAGGATATCTCCAGATTTTGTAGATAAAAGGTTAAGGTCAAAAAGATTTCGAAAAAATGAATTATTTGGCGTGTTGATTACAAAAACCAGTATATTGCAAAGATTGTCGCCTATTTTAGTCTTAAATTTCGTTACCCTTGGCACGGAAAAAGGAGCACTCGTACATGGTCTGGGCTATAAGCCGGACTTTGTATTCTAAGTGATGGAGTGTAGCAGTTCTCATTTCATCAATTTTTATGCATCAACCGAATCGACTACTTCTACCCATTTTTGCTCTTTCAATTTTGGCCTAGATAAACAGATTGAACTTTGATAACATTGTCGTCATAGTTTCACCCCTTCTGTGTCATGTTTCCAAGCATAAATCCGAGCTTGAAACTCTAATTTCTCCCCGTTGAAACCACAATTGCCCTCAAATATGTTGAAATAAATCTCCTAGAGTGTCGTGAAGGAAGTTGTTTGCGATTCAACCGCTTATGGCTAAAGCCTCTTGCACGGATGACTGCACCCCATTCGCCGTTGAGGAAGTGATGCGTCAGCCGATAATACTGTTGTGAACAACAAGATTATGTAGCGGAACGCTGTACTTGTGCAGCAGTCATTGTAAGAAGTGCTCATAAAAAGCCTATGAGGCGTACACGAAAAATAAGATGGCATGTACGTCAGGAGACTTTTGTCTTCATTAGAAAGCGAGATGCAAGAAAAACAACGCATTAATTAGCATAGAAAAGGGTCACTGCGAATAGTTGAGGCCACTGACGTCTCAATCAAGCCACATTAATAATTCAAAAATTGCGCTGACAGCGACATGACCTGTCTAACGGCAAATCCCTTTTGGCCTGCTTAATCCATTCGGGTGTTTTCTTAGCGAATTTGATACGCCCGCTCCGGTTACCGATGTACTCACCGGGACTTAGCCGTTTCTTAGTATTCACCCAATTGGTCTGAAGAGTCAATCTTCAAGTCATGATATCTCTCTACTCCGTTCTATTTTAATCTCATTTCCAAAAGGTAATTGTCCTTCGTGTTGATTTTTCTAATCATGGACGGGAGCAGGCAAAAATCACCTAAAAATTTCTTTGGATGGGCTGGAACATGAGAAATGTCCGAATAACAGCTGGAAGAAGTGTGTGAATCTGAGCTGTTCAATCATTTGCGATGGATTCGAGGAAAGGAGCTGTCATACGCAGAATATGTAAAGCGTGTGGAGATGAGAGGAATTTTCCTAAGATGGATGTGGTATGTGTCGTGGCAAGTTGTATCATCCATAACAAGTTGAGGCATTCAGCGAGTAGCCATGAATACCTGGCTGCATCTGGGAGCCTTTAAGCACGGGAAGTTAAGATGTCCATTCGACACAAGAAATAAATGCCTTTTTGATAAATCAGAAAGAAATGGGCCTGGCTCCATTGTTAAGTTCTGTATGGACACATTTTGTGTACGTGGCTTGTGTACCTTGGCCCAGAATTTGTAATGGATATGAACTAGAGATAAGGTTTGACTTATCAATGCTATGGCACCAGCTAACCAGTTTACAGCGATGGAATCTATCGTAATCTATTCCCGATGTCTTTCTTTTCAATTTCTCCACTTCGCTCAGGATCAAAGATAGTTTGCATGATAGCGGATGCATATAGATGTTAATTTTGCACACCATCCAGGATCACAGATCGAGATGGTCTGAATGTAACCGGATGCATATAGCTTTTAATTTTGCGGCCTCCTTCGTTTAGTTCCTGCTCCTCGAAGCTGAGAGGCTCAGGACACCCAGAAACGGCAAATGAAACGGGTGTCCATCAGTTTGGAACAGATGAAGAAGAGCACTTAAAGGTCGCAAAAGTGTTTCATAAAAAGCGACCCGGAATGAGTTGTGGGCCTCATGAACCATATCCATTCAACTTTTAAGGAAACTCGTTATCGAGCTAAACCCCTCTTATCCGGTGGGATTGTCCACTTTCGTCGGGGGCCTTTGAAGATCTTTAAACTCCGATCAGGCCAACGTCCGCATAAATCGCCTTTTACGAGGAACGGTGGAATGCTGAGAGGTTGCCAATTGCATGGATTCCGGGAAAATTTATGGACACTTATGCAGCTCGTTTGCTCACGTGATTTATGCCAATCTAATGGCTGCCGGGCTGCAAGTTAAAAAGACTTCGGCCGTGTGATTGTACGCGACTAATCAACTGAGAAATGCCCGTTCTCGCTTCCGATCAAGCACTTACACGACCGGAAGCGGCGACATTCCGTCTTCCGGCATTAATCGACACACGAATCGCGCACCGGAAGCGCGGGTAGCGGCGGAAACGAAAAACTCACCAAACCGTCGTCGTCGATAGCCGTTGCTGTTCCACGCGACCACACTGATCGGTGGAGCCGGAAGCCGGTTATGTGGCCCAGTGAGGCCACCGGCGGCAGAGTTCATGCCCCCGAACCCGAACGGATTATGGTAGTGCGACGAGCCGGGAACGGCATCGACGTTCCACATTTCAAGTGAAGCGACACTGGTAACGGTATCCTCGTCGAGTGCTTCCTTCGCATCCGCCGTCCCAGCAACTGTGGAATGCGATTGGAAAGAGAGATCTGTTCGGAACGAAACTCTGCTGATTAGGTTGGATTTCGCAAACGGCACATAACACGACGCTCGAGTGAGGAAAGCATAGGGGATCGGACGGAAATGCAGATTTATGTGGGAACCCATGGAGGGCAAGGAGGAAAACAGTCGCGGATGCTCACCGCAAAGAAACTTGTTCGCCGAGTGGCGAATGGGAGAATCACGCACCAACGTCGACGCCAAAACGTGGATTCAAATTGGCATTGGCCGTTCGCTCCGTTTGACTTATTTGGACAAGTAGCGCCAGGGCAGAAGGGGCAACCCTCCTAAGATGAATTGCGCGACTCATCAGGAGTGTAAGAAGACGAAAAGCAGTGAAAGGGGGGAAGAACGCCGCCTGGGGGGTTCTTCCGCTGTCAATGCGTCGTCGCCGTTCTATAAGGCGTCTGAATGCCGGTGCCCAAGTTCGCGCGCATCCGATATTTTTGGAATTATCCGCAATATGGCCCGTCAGCGGTATTGTCAGCCCTTGATCTCGGAGGAAGTAGGACAACACCGCCGCATGATCACAGAATCGGGTGGTCAGCAGGACGACGATAAACGACTCGCGCGCCCTCGGCTCAAAAGAGAAGGTGGAAATCTGGCCGACCCAAGAGAGTTGACATTAGAAAGGTTTTGATTGCCTCGCGAGATGGCGTCAGTTGCAAAGTGTGGCGCGATTGACCCTTTTTTGCCTTTGTATCTGATGGCACACGACCCAACTTCGTCCACTTTGCCGCTTCCAATCTTCGGTTCGCGCATGTGGGCAGCGAATTTCGAACACTTCACTTGGATGAGAGTGCAAATAGGAGGAATATAGGGTCCTTGATACCGGAATAGACCGCAGGTTATCAGTTTACGAGCGAATTGGGTTGAAACCTAGCGCAAACGTCCTTTTGTTTTCCGAACGTCCTCACTTACTCATCTCCCCCGCCAAAGGAGTCATATTATGTGATTTCGTGGTGGGGAAACACGAGCCTTTCCTCATTAGGAGTCGCGTTCGTCGAAATAGCGAAGGAGATACCGCACGCGAACATGGTCAAAAACATTTTACGACGACTCGAACCTAGTCAATAAAAAGCAATTTCGGAAAATTGTTTTAAATTGGCTCGTTTAACATGTTTTGAATGAGGGATGAAAGAAACACTCCCAAACAGAAATGGCCATCGACGAAAGCAGCAAAAATAGATGGAAGTTCCTTGGCGTCCCATTGGAGAGCCTCAGAGACAAATGGTGTTTCCCCACACGGTTCGACTCCATGTGACTGTGAGTAAGCTGGACTTGGCCAGTTGAATATAGAAAACACGACAAAAGTGAAATATGACCACACCATTCCGTTAGGCGTCAGGGACTAAAACGGTGTCCAGTAATCAAGAATGCATGTGCACATGGAAAATGGGCAGAAAGCGGCGATGATCGAGAATTGGATGCGCGCAGCGGCGCCGTCATTGACGGTTGAACTTTCGTCTCCTCAAGCTCGTCTTGGCATGCCCGCCATCCGGTCTAGTGTCCTTTGATAATGCGTGCCAAATTGCGGCGCCCGGCATGACAACGATATATATAAGGGGCCAAACGTCGGCGGCCCGGCGAAACCAGGCGCCTTAGGATGGAATCTTCGAAGGCGCGGTGGCGGAGACAAGTGCGAAAAAGGTTCTTTGGCGAAAGGCCGTCCTGGGTGCATATTATACTTGCATAAATAATTTACAACCCCACGAAAGCAATCTGTCCGCGCGAGCGCGCCACAGACTGCACGCGAGCACGTGCTCCTCCAGGACAAGGTCAAAATCTGCAGAGACTAAGCAAGCTTTCCGGGAGTGCCGGAATGTGGACCAGGCGAACGACGTCGCCGCCACGGCCCCCGCGTCGACATCAAAGCGCTAATTGAATTTGATTAAAACTTTACCCGCGCGCAGCCGCTTGCAGTAGTGCGCGTTGATTAACTTCCTCAAAGCAAGCGAGAGGGTATTATGATAATGGCCTTTAGCAGCAACACAGGCACCACCCTCGCACCCGGGGCCGAGGGCGACGCGTGCACTTGATTAACGCACGATCGAGGGGGATTCAACCAAAATTCAAGGGCGGAATAAGGGGTGGCCCCGGCAGGCGACGCACAAAAAAGAACAAAAGCGCATCTCGAGTGCAATCAATGCCTAATGGGAACAATGTGTCCGGGAGACCGGGCGCGAGCCGCAGCGCGGAATAGCCCCGGAGGCCCGGTGGCCACTTAGCGGTCGGCGGTGGCGACCCGCCTAACCTAAGCGATCTGTCTTGTCACACGTCGCCTGCGGTCAGCCAGTGACGGGCAAGCGCACCTGCGGGCACTGTTGTTGTGGGGAAGGAGCGGTCCCAGGAACGAAGACCCACACGCGTTATGTGCATTTGGCTGCGGGTTGTTGTCGGGTGGCTAGGAAGAAGATCTTATTCAGAGGAATGTTTTATGTTTAATGGCACATCACGAAAGGGCACAACATGCTGAACTATGAATTTTTTATAAGAGAACTCGCGGATAAGAGGACAAAGATGTTCGATTAAGTGTCCTTCCCACTGAAGTTCGAACTTTAAGGAGCAAACATGACATTTCGAGTTGATAGTGGTCAATTATACTTGCTGACAGAGCAGAAAGACAGTTTGAATGGTCCAGATAAACATGTAATTTGAGATCGCATTCCTTGCCGGGTCCGAAAGCGGCCAACGGCTACGAAAGCACATATATATTAAAGGCAAAGTAAGAGAAAGATTGGCCGATCAGTTCTTGTAGATCTTTGGACTGGCTCCATTTTCCGTTACAACATTTAAAAAATCACTTATTTGGCTAGCAAATAGCAGCTCTGTTCAAAGGAAAATTTCTGTTTCTGTACAACTAGTGACCACCAGGTCGACCCAGTTAAACCAATCAAGAAAGTATGGGCCAAACAGTAGATAGCTCTTGTCATGTATTTGTTCTAAGAAGGCAGTGCAATGCAAGATTTGTTGACTTAGATTTATTTTCGTAAAAATGCAAAAAAATCAGATTTGCTGCGTGTGCATTTTTAGCGCTAGCTCTTAAAAAGAACGCCAGAAGATTGGTTCGTTATTTAAATATGAACGGAATGTGCGTGCAAACTGCGCGTTCCCACCTTTGCTTCAGTCACTAGCTGCAAAAAACTCACATAGTTAAAGATCCTTCTTCTCAAAAAACAAATTCCCACCTTTAGTGGCAAGACACGAATAGACACATACTGTATGTCTGTCCGTCTTGCTGTGCTGCTTTCCCATAGTATCTCGTAAAGTGTAGCTGAGCCGTATCAATGATCTTAAGCTAGCCCCTCACATTCAACTATCTCTGGATCGCAGTTTGGGCAAAGAAACTTGGCTATCAGAGCGCGACATCTGCGCCAGAATCAGACGTCCGTATCAGCGCGTTACGAGCGCGAAATGCGTCTTTTTGCCTGCCAACCCCATGCATATATTGACATATTCCAGAGAGGAACGGCGGATAATTCGGAAAAAGTTTGCACGTATGCGAACAACAAGCGCATAAATTTTATTACCATTTTTTGCAAGAAGTTTACGTCAACTTAAAGCGAGGAAATCCGTTCAATCAAGCCCATGAAAAAGCGGTAACGACGCAATCTCGTTTTATGCTACGAGAATTGGACTTCCCGACGCAGCAAGAGTAATGTAATAAAACAGAGGACATTATATGGGTGAAAGATTAATAGATCCACGCCAGAATGCGCCTGTTTTGGTGGGGGCAAATTAGGAGCGAAAGTATTGTGCTAAGGTGGGTCTGAAGTAATTATCGTTCATACTTAAACAAATTAGAAGGCTTACTGAAAAAGACAGTTATGATTGCTCATCCAGTTCGGACAGGCACGTTGTTTTACTTCAGGAGTAGTAAAAAGTAAATATTTTTACCAACGATCGGAATATAATTTGGGTAGGTTTGGGTAAAGACTGATAGATCGCCACGAACATGCGAGATCTAAGTGATTGTAGGAGCAAAGCATGTGCCACAGAGAAAAACTGCTTTTTCAGGAAAAAAACGGATACCTTATGAAAGAAACTGATAGCCACCGCTTCATGTAAAAAAGCAAGAAAATTTCGCCATTTGAAGAGCCTGCAATGAAGCTCATGTCTCATACTTTGAGTTTTGCTGTTTTACAAATGCGCGACTATCGGGATCTTTCCTCGTAGGGACCTGTCCTCCAACAACGCCGTCAAGCGTCGCTAAGTCAAAAGTGAAAATCACACTGGAAATCATTTGTCATAAATGGCCGCGGGACGTCACAAAGGAGGAAACGGAAACGGCCCCGAAACAATCTACAATGGCGGCATCTTTTTTCTCTTCCACGCCAAGAGTGCACGCAGAACGAAGGCACAACCTAAGAAGGCAAGATTAATTGATCCGAACTACGATCTTATGTCGAGTAAATTGAATTAAAACGCGGAAATTGGACGTCTGAGCGGCTAGAAGACCATCTATCATCTGTCCCCTTTTGAGTCTGAGGAGGCGTTGGAGTGTGCACCAGTGGCAACATGAGTAATTAATAAGTCTCAGACACTCTAAATGGAATGTCCACGGACACTAAGAAATTGATGAGGACAGACACGGAGTGACGCTGAAACGAAGCTGGAAACCAAGGCCTGATGGAAATAAAAATTTTAAGGTTGCTCAAGGCTGTAGTTAACAGAACTATAAAATTGACGACGGCCCCGCGGATCGCTGAAAACATTCGAGATCAGAGGGGCAAAGATAGGAGTCGACGTGCATTTCCTTCCATCATGTTTCCATGGGAGAACCACAGCTTAAAATGAAAGATTGCCAGACAGGAGAGGTCCTGACACGAGACATGGCGTGTTCCTGCACGAAAATGGTGTTTTTCGAAAAAAGATTGTAGGGATGATTTTGCAGGGATGACAATTACACCATAAATAGCCAAAGCCTAGAATTTAGATATCCCTCTCTGGCGAGTAAAATTACTTTGTTAGATATTAGAGAGTTTCCTTAGTGCATCTCAGCTAGGACGACATCGGCACAAAGATCACCCCCGGGAATATGGTTAGTCTGCATCGGAGTTAAGTCAACAAAGGCTACGTGGCGCTCTTGACGAACGTTGTAGCGTGAGAAAAGCACCATTTTTTAGACGAAACTCCGAGGGAGGGTTGAGTGCGGACAGCGTCTGCCATTTGACACCGACATCGCTCATTGAGGACGTTCTGTCCCAAAAGGGAAAACGGCTTACAAGGCTCAGCAAAAACATCTGCAACAACAGTCGCTAATACATGTAGCAACTGGAGAGTCTAGCCGGACGCAAATGTCCATCAGCGTGAAGTTCTTAAGCGGCAGAAAGTGATAATAACATCAGCCTTGCCACAGATGCCACAGACATGCGTTCCATTTTATGCAGCGTCGTTATTGCAACAAAATCGCGGCTGATTGCCTCATTTTCGCAGGATATCTGTGTCTATCATGCGTTTTTGTGTGCCATTCAAGAACGTCAAACGCGTATCTGAAAACTCTATTAGCAACGGGCCTTATTCGAACGCCGCGGCCATATTTCAAATTTTAGTGGCATTCCGTGTTTTGAAACTTTGTTATCCATGACGTGGCCGTTTGCAGGGTTGTCGCTGCAAATCACGGTCTCTTACGTTGGGAAAATGGAATTCTGGAAATTTTTTATGCTATCTTGATGTGAAAATTCCATCATCTGGGCGACGAATAGCAATTTTTGAATATTCTACAAGGGATAGAGCTTCAAAGCTTATCTCAGCGATTTGAATGACCAGAAGACACAGCACTCAATAAAACATGAATAGATAGGACACAATGTACCTAAAAGACCTTGAGGTAGAAACCATGTGGTCCTAATTTAAGCTACGCAAGAGGCCAAAGCACCAAAACAACGAAACATGACCATTGGCCAGTATGAAAAATAAACTGCTTTGAAATAAAGCGGAACTGTTTCGTCGAAAATAAAAGCACCCCCATCCAGACTATTTAGAAGACAAATGGGCATGTTTGTCCATTGTTCTAGTACGTGCTCACCCTCTCCATCAATGCTTTCCGAATTGAGACGTTCCGTTGACTTTCGATGAGATGGAACAGAGCAAAACTGATGTTCGGACATCACAACAGAAAACAAACAGAGGCCAGACGCCAAGGGTCGCGAAACGCGTGGTCCCCGTCTTGCGCGCGCGCGCACACACTTCGCCAGTACTGTAGCCAAGTGGCTCTTGGAAATTCAGGATTTCGGCTCCCACGGCACTAGGCTGTCGAACCGCAAATATTGCGCCCGCGTAGGTAGCCAGCTCAAGAGATCACATTACGACTTCTTCCGCGCTCGCCCATTAAGGTACTAAGGCACCGCTCAGACACGGCCCATAATCGCCGTTCGGTGCAGTTCGTTTTGTTCTCGTTTTATATGGGAAAACAGAATTGCTCGTGGCGCCAGGGGAGCACCGTGAACTCGGGAATGCCCCTCCGGAGGAGAGGAAGAGGAAAATTCGATTGCTGGTAACGTGCCATAACAGCGAACTGGCGCGCGCAAGGAAGAGAAGAACGATGCCGATTACAGCGGACCAGTTCACAGGGGCGATAATGTGCTGAAATGGCCCGGCTTCCAGTTCCGGCCACCAGCGCAGAAAGTGCTTTTCGCTTATCAAGTTAGCGTGCAGCAGTTGTAGTACACACAGGGTTTGGACGACGAGGGCGGTACGCTGCTGGGGCATGAAGCGCGAAATCGACGAAGATAGACACCCACTTATCGCGTTGTCGTGTGGATAGCTCGCCGCGCGTAATTTCGTCGCCCTCTCCGAGGGGTGGTGACTTTTGGCCAAAAAAGGCTGCGATAAAAAGCAAAACCCGCAGACAATAGGGTGCTGAATGCGGCGCCAGTTCCGTCTGTGGCGTCAACGAAAAGCAAAAAACCCAATGCTAGCAAGAAAAACATTTAATTTCGGCAACCGAACCCACGTCTGACGTTGCGCGGCTGATTAATGAACTACGGCGCGCCGGAAAAGCACCAATCTCTGACCGCGGCCTCCGCCGAATATGGCACTTACAGTAGGCGTGCGCGCAACATTTTCCAGCCCATTGATGGCGAAAGGCCCATTAAATTAATAGGCTAGGGTAAAGATTGTGCGTTTTGGCTGTGTTTTGATATTTCGCAATGTTTAGGCCAGACATAATAGGTGTAGTTTAGTGACAATACGTGTGTGGATTGTGTATAACGAGGAACGGGCAAGGATGGAACGCAGGAAAGCTTGGTATTTCATCAAAACACAAATTCGCCATTTCCCTTTGTAAACTCTAGTCACGCATTCAATAAGTACGACACAATAAATCAGTCAAAACAGCGGTGGCAGTTCCGACAACGCCAATTCCTAAAGTCTGCCTTAGGCCATTTATCCTTTGTCCACGAAAGGTGCACACGGTCATAACGTTGGGAAATTTGGACGTTTTCCTGGAACACCTGGGACCGGTATTTTGCAAGTAGGCCAAAGGATTCTCGTGAAAAGAACACCCTCAAACGGACGCCGGAATAATTTATGAAGCTCTGGGGCGGAATGGGTTACAACGCAAACAATCCGACAATCATAGAAAAAATCCCAAAAATGACATCAATCAAATTGAGCGAATTTAATCGAAAATCATAAGGTTTTGGATAATTCCGCAGATTCTAATCTATGGATCTTTTCCTGGTCGCCTGATGAGCTCTTCGGTTCACTTTTTGAATAGACTACACTTTTCAATAGGATTGTCAGCTGAAAGACTCTATATTTTTTGTATATACAGGTGTTAGGCAGGGAAAACAGCGTGTAGAAAAATAAATTAACAATAGATGATCAGAAATAGATGAGTTTAGATTCTATGAAAATCACAACGGCCATAAAAAAGGAATTGCGCGCTATGAAGAGATTGTTTGTGTAGCTGTAATGACGGCAATAAATTTCGTCACTTGTCATTCTAGAGTCTACCCTAAGAAGTTGAAAGCAGACAACGTCTGTGGACTTTGCACACTGAAAGGGTCTATCGCGGCCAGGATTTTTTTTCACGTGAGTTGCCCAACTACTTTTTAAGAAGCCCATTATTTCCCACGCTGCTATGGATACTGTTCCTCTACTGCGCTTTTAGAGAGTGGTCTTTCGAGTTCTTGGCCTTTGTCACGATTACATGTGTCCGCCAATCATGGCAAATGAAGGAAGTGATGCCGTTTGGGAAGTTCACTACACAAACAGCGGCGCACTAAATGTTTCAAAACATGTAGTGTGTAAGTGATACAAATAACTAAAAGATTACACCTTATTACACCTAGTGAAGTAAGTTGTGTTGAAAATGTATTAGTGCAATCTCTGAAACACTAGCTTCCGGAATTCTTATCCCCAAAGCAACCGTCTTCTTTGAAACAGACCTGGAATAGTTCCTTAAGTGCCTACTGCACTATTGCCCCGCTACGTAACAATATAACTCCATTCCAGCAATTTTATTAAGCTTCAGAGATCCGTTCGCAATAGAATGCACTTGCCTTGGATAATAAACAGAACCGTATAACTTCCAACCCAGAATTTCAGCAGTGTTTAAAAGCAACCAGAACCGGTGTAGACATGGAAATCATCACTTCTCGAGGATTAAAGATCGCTCGAACAAAACAAAGACAATCTTTTACATATTCCGGTGTACACAGAATACTTCTTCGCAAAAGATAGCCAGCAATGAACGTGAAAACAAGAAAACAACGAGAGTGTCCATGCTTCCCGAAGGTACTATGAAGCCAGTTAGCCAAAAAGACTTAGAACGCGATTCAGAGACTTTTAGAACAGCGTTCTTTAATCTATACAGATGGTTGACGAGCACATCTTAAGCATGGTCATAAATACGGCTTTCCGTTAGGCAAGTTGGACGCAAGAAACACACGACAGCCCACGGAGTCTTGGTCGTTGAACGGTACAGTGGTGACAGAACAGATTTAGGTAATAAAGGAGTAAAGAAGTTCCCTGTTTCCGTAAAAAACATGAACAACGAAGCCAATTGCCTAAGGAACGAAGTTAGGTGCGTGGACTTAAGAAAGCCTCGGTTCTTTGGAAGAGACAGTCCGAAGCACATTAACGAGTGACCTTTGCGTCAGGCTGTCAGCGCCATTAGACACGAAATTGGAAAAGAGCAAAAGCGTCCATGCCACCAATCGCGGTTCTCTGTGGAGATCGACTCGAGTGCCTCCTCCTTAACAAGTTCGGCTTGGCTCGACGGCGGTCGGAACGCCGTGTTGTGTACGTGTAAGCGTGAGTGTGTCGGCCCTTTGTTGGTCCTTTAATTGCTCCAAAATGGGAAAATGGGGAGGGGCGCGTTTAAGTTCGCAAGCACCCTCTCATAAATATTCATCTTCGGGGACTAGGCTCTAACGGCGGCGACGGCAATGCCGTCGCCTAACCACTTCCCAGTTGCCGTTCTACACGGAGTGTGGTCACCAGTTTGCAACGCGCCGTCCACCGCATTACTCAGTTATCAATCGCGAAGATCGAGCAGCGGCCAATGTGCAGCGTGGAGGTGCAAAAAGGGGGCGATTGAGGAAGTCGGCCAAGCATTCATAAAAATATCATCAGATATTCATTGAGCCTTTCGCACGAGCTTCTACGAAAGTGTAAGGGCATTGGAGGGCGTGAGAATTGCAGCGGAGGATCGGGGAACCCCACGTTTTGCAGAGAGACCATAACCGCGCGTCCTTAATTTTTCCACACACGCACACAGGTGGATAGCTTGTAGGACTTTAGAGCACAATAGAACCTATACTGAAATCACTGATCTGGATGAGATAGAAAAGGCAAAAAATCCTCAGGTTTTCATTCCAGACTTCCAAGGAGAAAAGATGTTTTAGAGAAGCCGTTGATGAATTACTAATCGAACAAAGTTAACTAGACGCTCAAGCGGGGCACAAGAGATCAATGGAAATTTATTTACACGCGCGCCAAGAGTATCCGGCAGAGTCTAGGGGCTCGCGCGCGCCCGTTCATCCAAATTGGCAATAATACAGACCGCCGAGATGGGTAGCGTGCACTCTCGCGCGCAGATAGCTTCGAGCAGATAAGCGTTCGTACCCGCAAGATCGAAACGTCCGAAAGGGACGAATCTGATGGGCACGCGGTTGGAGCCATTCCATTTGTGAAGCTGTCACTCGCAGACTGACATCCGTTGAGGAGAGTAGAGGGCGACGTTCAAGTTGCGCCTGCATGCAGTACAGAACACAACAAACTCCAAATCAACGTAATTAGTAAAAGAGGTGACGTGACGGCTGTTCACTGAGCAAATGTTGCGTTCTGTGGACATGTTTGGCAAACAAGTAGGAGTCAAAGTTTGTCAAGCATGATGAAACCGAAATGATTAATGATGTTTCCAAAAAACATGTTCCATACTGGCGGAAATTGGTTCCTGAAACAGTGATACTTGCTCTATATGGACCCCTGAAGAAAATAAATCTATTTGGTCGACTAGTTCTAAACAGAAAGAGTGATTCAATTCTTGGTCCTTGAGCGTCGCTTTTTGGTAGATGAAAGATCTAGTCGCAGTTACCCAAAAAAAAATTGAATTTTCGGGAGCTCTTGGATATAGAAACAGAAAAGGCAGCGTCTTTAGCCTAATTTCAGAAAAGCTCTCAGTTGTGAGCTGTACAATCTTGCCAAAAACGATACAGTAGCATATCCATCCAGAAAACACTCTACAGAGGAACGGCTGAAAACAATGAAACTAAGCCTTCCAGAATAGCTCTAGAATATCACATTTCCTAGTAGCATCCAGAAGTACAAACATCAGGCACCTGTCCAGGAGATGATTCTCAGTAAACACAGATGAGAACTTCCGTCCTTACCCGACCACACTTCCTGTTACGCATAAGCCGAGTGACTACACACACCTGCGCACAAACTTCGATATAATGTTGCCTTCGCTATAATGTCGACTGACCACAAAAACATCGTAACTGCACATCAGCATAAGTCATCCACGTACTAAACTCGAATCATATCTCCACAGCCAGCCTTTGGCGTATGTTTTCCACGCTCTCGCCATGAATAATGTCCTTACTAACCACCTGCTTTCATAGGAATGCTCAATTTTTCAAAAGCTTAATTCGGTCCTTCTGAGTGCGACAGGGTCATCGAAGTTTAAGCCAGTTCAAATGTGTAAAAGTCGTAAAAGTCGGACGCACGTGACGTTTTTCCATAGACACAACCTGATTAATTTATGTTCCGGACAATGTTGTTGAGGAAAGGGCACGATTAAATCCGCCGACCGCACAAACGACATTAAAGGATAATGGCGCAAAGAATGTAACACTTGTTACCGCGTCTTTTGCCAGTTCAACGTGGGTGGCGGAGATGGACAACAAGCTGAAATGCAAAACTTCCGGCCAGAGGGCCTTATCCTGTGCTGAAACTGAAAGCTACCGTACTTAGCGGGAAAAAAGTGAAGGGGAAATGAAAAGCGGTGCGCGGGTCACGCAATGACGCCATTTGGAGAGCAAATAAATTGAATTCGAAATAAAGAAATGTGTTTTCATCCCTTTGCGCAACTTGTGCACTCGGAGACTAAGGAACGAGGGCATTATTTTGCAGGATACGATCAAGTGCAAAGAACGTGAAGAGTGAGGTACTGAACCCACTTTCTTTGTGGCACGCTGTGAGGACATCGGATTTATAGGCTCGCGTAAGTAAATCGTATTTGGAAACAGCGTGACTAACTAAGTGCTATCGTGTATTAGGTTAATGCGACAACTAAATGAACAGCCCCAAGTGGCAGAAAATAGCAACAGTATCATTCATCAATGTCTAATCGAGTTCGTAAAAGTCTAAAACACTTATACATGAAATTAAAATTTTTTTCTCCAAAATATCGTTTTTTTCACGTACAAAGTGTCCTGTTTTTTCTTTTTTTTTCATTTTTTCATGTTTTTACCGAAATTTACCATAATCATGCTTTTTTCTCCTTCACAATCCGACAATGTGTCGTCCTAGGGTATGACAACCGTTTCAATCAGCACGCTAAAGGTCACGGGTTCGACTCCGGCTGGGATAAATATTTTTTAAAAGGTTATTTTTTTCCTCCCATTTAAGTTTATTTAAAACGGAAGTTTGTTTTTACCAAAGTTCACTGAAAAATGTACAAAAAAGAACCCTCTGAGACATGAATCTCCCAGGAACCGAAGCTGCGTGGCCACGCGCAAGGAACAAAAATAGATTGTCAATGGGACAATTCCCACGTTCTCTTCCCACTATGAATTTAAACGACACCTTACCAGGCCACCACTACAAACCGACGCGTAATGGTTCTTCGGAATTCTCGGAAACGACGTTCACCCGTTTAGGCGGCTAACTAGTTTGCTCAATTTTCATTCACGAGAACGCCACCGAGAGGCGTCTTTTTGTTTGTCCCGTTCCAGCAGTTAACTTCGTTGAATCCCGCAATTCTTTTCAACTTTCTGCACACCAAATTGTTGGTCCAAGGAAGAAGAGATAAATGGTAACATATGCAAAATGAAATATGCCAATTGTCGCGCGTGAGCGGCCGGCGAACGTGCGCAGACAGAACGCAAAAACGGAATCGAATCCAATTTTGGCCGAAGACAAATTTGTGAAGAAGGAAGTGACACCAAATTCTGCTCGCTTACGTACGGGTGGCCCTCATTGCCGCGTGGATAATGTTACAGGAGGCGACGCGTCATAGGTCGCTGCAGCCACAAGTGAACGAGATGCCGAAGTCAGCAACAGCAGCTGCTGCTGCTGCTACTTGTGCAAAACGCCAAACAAATACCGCGCACTTGATTCAATTGGCGGCCAGTTCGCGAGGTGGAAACGCGACGTGGCAACGATCAGCCAGGAACCATGTTGCCCTGGCTGTGGCCCATAACAGATTGGAAATGTCTGTTGGGCAACAATAAACCAGGTGGTCGTGAAGGCGCACGCAATGACGAGGGAAATTTACGAGAAAGGCAGGGTGTTTCTCTGACTCCATTTCACGATAACTACAACTCTAGTGCGTACGGAAACTTTAAAGTGAGCCTAGACCGACACCTGATCACTAGCAGCCGATTGAAAGTCTGGGAACGGCATCGTATGAAATTTAATATGCGAGACAGTCAACATGTGATTGGGAATGATCTGTGGCCAGAAGATTCTGCTCGAGACACATGCATCTGCTGGAGACATTTCCACTGAATCGGAATTTTTGGAATTACAACGAGACTTCCGGAAGCTTCTGAGTGAGTATGGAAATCTGGACACATTGCATAAGTTTCGGCCCCCAAATGTCTCTTGGTTAGAAAGTGGTGGTTAGAGAAAGAAAGTGGTTAGAAAAAATGTTTGATACCTAAAACCGAAGTATCTCAAAGTCTATCTGCACGTTCATCGGCATGCGTATGCTTTGGCCCATAAACTCTTCTATGGAATGTACCTCAGATTGTGATTTAAGGATCGTTGTAAGACCGTTATCCTAACCTTATTAAGATTGGAACACATTACTGTCAAAGAGCGAATACCACAGCAGAGCTGGAAGTGCTGACATCGGATTTGGCCGAGGAAACGAGCATCGGAATTTCATTTAAGCGTGCAGGCCGCCGTGCAGCAGTGACATTGCTATTTCGGATCTCATCTACCTACGTGATTCTCCGCACGTGGAATTTTTTGCACAGCCAATCGTGCAAACAACATTATCTCAATTCGGTATTTATGAATTGGAAATGTATTTCCATTATTCATTCTTTGAATCTCACGTCTTTTATTTTATGTCCATTTTTGTGTATTTTAAGGGTCAGCTTCACCTAGCACATAGAGGGTAAGTAGGCGCAGTGAAGCGGGTTATATCTACAGTAAGCGCATATATTTTTCAAGAAATCTTAATACAGATGAAAACGTAAGACGTGGTCAACGCTCACCATCAGTATCACATAGTTCTTCAGGCCAATGATGCTCTCCAAGAAAAAGAATCCTCCTCCCTATAAGGATTTTTATTGATAACAGTTTTATTCAGTAGTTTTGTTGCTAATTCCGTCCGACGTCAAAATTGACAGCAAAAAACGAGTCTACGCATACCAGACAATACACTAATTCTGAAAAGACCCTGGGAAAGGACATTGCGGAAGACAAAACAACCACGTCTACCACTCATGCTTTATGTGTTATAGAGTCAGTTCGCTGAGCCCCCATCAGGTAAAGCATACTATATCGGAATGACGCTACATTAGAAACTCAAGAACGGCACTCAACATACGAGCGAAAATAGAGAAAAAAAAAAGATTGTAAGCGGAGATGAAGCTAACTAAACATGAGAGCCAAGAACGTGTGAAAGAGTAACTCGGCGGCGGGAAGGCGTGCTCGGAAGGGGATACGAGTTCCGTATTTAGAGCTCGTCCACGCGATACTATCACGAAAGGATAGGAAGCTACAGACGGGACCGAAAGGGAAAACTCCGAACTGGTCCTAAAGCTCGTCGGAGAAGAGGACAAAACAACAAACGCTCCTCGCATGCGAAAATTAGTCACGCCGACAAATGGATGCCTGGGTAATTACCACAGATCGACGAGTTGCTACTCACGCTGTCATTGGAACCCGAGCGCAAAGCACTTGAGAAAGGAATTGGAGCCGAAGTTCAGTCCGTTGACTCGCGCCATCAGTCATTTGGCCCTCTATTAGATGAACCCTCGTAAAGAGGGGCGCCAAAGCCAAGGAAAGGAAACTCACGTGACTCGGCGCTGATCTTGCGATAGGCGGGCGGCACGTTGTACGCGTCCATTCCGTTGTACGCGCCACCGTAGTAGTTCCCGTAGGTACCGTACATGGCGGTCATCGACCGCTGCTTCTGGAATTGGTGGTGCCGCGGAGGGTGCCGCTCGAGAAGGCTCATTATATGCGGTGGCTGAAACATTTGAATAATTGCAGCTCCAAAGGCGGTAATTGAAGCCATTGGACCTTGGCACAACGCTTCGCTTTGATGTGCTGCTTGGAGGCGCTGCGAACTTAATTACATTTGGCACGATGAGAAAAGCTGTTGTCAAGGGCTGGGTGCGATTTGCAATGCAAAAAAAATGAAGATTTTGAAGGTGCATGGCTAAATAGCTCCCAAGCTTTTTAAGTGTTGAAAAAATTCACGTTAAATCGTTAACTTCATAAGAATCTCTCTCTCTTTTACAGTGCAGGAAAGAAAAGGTAAGAGTACGATATATCCCTGGTACTACACTGAGATTTCAGAACTACTGCTAACCCAGTCATGCTTCTGAATTGACCGTTCCGATGGCATTTTCCCATAGTTCCCATGATGAAGCAAGAGCTAAAAAATTTTTTTGGTTTTACTCACTGCAAGCTCTACCAGTAAGTATCCAATTCTGATTTAGCAAACACCCCGATAAAAATAGAAGATTAAAGCACACGAAGCTAATCACTTTTCTTTTCCTTTTCACTAACAAGGGGGGTACGTGAACTGTCCCCCTCGGATCCGGGCCACACGTGGTGTATAAGTACCTAAGTGTGTAAGTATGCGAACGCGCGCAAGATTACCGGCGAATGCTGGGTATCTGCAGAGAAACAAGCGGAGCAAAATGCCAAGAAGTAAAGAAATGGTGGTTGATCGAGGCGAAAAAG
>JADLIF010003366.1:0-50069 GCA_016648015.1 Steinernema khuongi
ACCGTACACAGAGCATAACGGTTTTCTTTGATCGACTTTTAGCCTCGGATCAGATTTGTCCCATTTTCAACTTCGCTGACACAGCTTTCACACGTTTTCGTAAACATTAGACCCTTCCTACAAACACGGTATACGCCACCTGTTACTTGCTGCACTATTAATTTTTGTCCGATTTTTTTTACCACGGCATCTCGGCGATCGCCGGGTGGTATTTTTTGGGTATGGTAAATAAAACACTTCTAAAGCCGCAAAAGATAATCCAGTGACAGGCACCTGGATGTTCGTAGTGAGAGAAAAGACTGCGGTTCACAACGCACCTATCGATACTTTTCTAGGAGTAAACCATGAGAAATGGGAGAATGTTTACCAAGTGTCCAGGAACTTATGTTCCAACCCAATACATACATCATGATCACTTGGTGCAATAGAATGACCGTGACCGTAAAAAACTGAAAATTAAATCCACATTTTTGATTCAAAAAGTTTCAAAAGTTAAAAACAATTTGACGGTTATGTTTTTATTTTCAGGCTACGGATATACAGTAGGCCCTGCTTTTGGTCAAACAGAGGTAATGTAGCCCACTATTGGCGTAGCATCTTTCGTGGGAATATATGTACAAGACAGTTTCAGAGGCATCATCTGTTCACCATTGCAGTATTCCTACCTTGCGTAGCGCTGGCCATTCGCTTCTCGCTTCTAGAGAAACCTTTCTCTTTAAAGTATTGTTCTTTCCTTTACTTTGAGCCTATAACGAGAAATAGATCAGTTTTTTCCTTCTTAACTAAACCATCATCTTCAATTACCTTTTTGGAAGGAAAACAAGCACTTTCAGAGGAGTTGAACATTCTGTTGAAGTTGGGCTGACGAAGTCGAGACTTAATCTGAAGTATTGTGCATAAAATGCATGTTGTTAAATGGGTCGATTTGAAAAATCTGATATAAGTAGTGTGTAAATATTAACAATGTGCTATAGACAAACGAAAATATAAGTAAGAACCAACAATAATTGTTGCGCACTCTGTTGGTCAATGTGTTCATATTGTACGCGTTAGGAAAGACCCGACGTTAACCTGTCAATAGCGCCTGTCCATCACCTCGCGCGTTTAAAGTTTAGGGCCATAAAATGAGCCGCAACATTGCTGCCTGCCGTGTACTCAGGTCATACTTCACTTGTCCTGAGCTTGAATAGTATGGCAAATAGAGTGAATTGCAAGAATCAGAGTCATGAACGGCTTAACGAAGACCACGTGCCTGAGATATTCAACTGATAATAATATTCAGCCCTTAACTAGTCAGTCCCTTCCAGGAGCGGTGACATAACCATAGACTAAACTAAAGGGAACCCGTCCGTCTTTTAGGCAACTGGTGCACTGTGTTAGTGTCCCTGTGCTGTGACACAAATAGACTTGAGGAAGCGAGGTATTGTAGGAAGGTACCTCGTACGCGTGAATTAAATGGAGATTGCTCTAGTGGTTACTAACAGTAACGTGCCAAAGAACACGCGCAGAAATGTGGAATACGCGCGCCGATCGCTGCCAGATCACACCTCAGAAGGACAGGGAGGCGCCTGTTGTGGAGAGGTCCGGCGGTCGCCTCATCCGGGCCGACTGCCGCGGAGTTTATGCAAGAAGTGAGGAGAGGCGCGGGAAGCGGAGGACACGCAACCACCGTTCTGTTTAAATAATGGAAAAGTACAGGGCAGCTCCATCTCGGACAGCTCCCTGTATGGTCCCTTGCGTTCTAAAGCCTCTCCTCTTGATGGTTTTTTCTTAATCATTCTTCCTGCTTCATGACACACAGGCGTTGTATTCCATCGCAGCGGGCCAAGGAAAAAAAGTCGCTTTGCTTTTGCCACACAGTCCGGGGGAGACCCATGCGCGGCGACTTGCAAACTGTGCGAAAGTGCAAGTTAAGGACGCATGCTCTTATCACATCAAAGAGGCGAGAGCAGGCCAGACAGGCGGGAGTTCAAATGGTCCAAATTCAAGTGGGGATCTGTTGAACTGAAAAGCAATGGATACTGTCCTGATACAAAAGTTTTTGCATTCTCTTCCACCATTTTTGTAAACTCCTGGAGATGCTGGCCTAAAGAAGGGGGGACAAGTATAGCAATCCAGCCTTATTTTTAAAGTATTTGACGGTTTCATGTTTCTGTGTAAGGTTAAGTATTTTAACATTTGAACACAGATAACACAGATTTCTTAAGTGTCTATTTGAATGTGAACGGGGTATGCACGCAAGTTGTGCGGTGCTAAGTTTCTCCCAGCAGGCGTAAAAACGATTGAACCTCGTGGTCATCGAGGTCGAGAATGGCACCTTTCTGAAACTGTATCTACACTTCTCCGACCATTCTTGGCTCGTTTTGGTGCACAAAAACGGTTTGGTTTTGGTTTGGTTTTTTATGCATACTTCCTACGAACTACGAGCTCTAGAATTCTTCACATGGAAGGAATACTTCTTAGGTGTTGACAAGTCGCTTGTACCATATAATCGTCACAAATCCTCATAGTTGTAAGGTTCCAAGTATAGCTCTCTTCAAGGTTCCCAGAAACGGTATTTGCTTATTTTTCTTTGCAGACAGGTTGTTCCTGTTTAGTTTGCAAAATAAAAATTATTTTCCATGAAAAGAAATATGTTGGGCCAGACGAGGATTTGAACCCGCACTGACAGTCTGAAAGCAGGCACACTTGCCAGTGAGCCATACAAACACAACATTTGTTACGTGATGTTGGTGTTCTCTGCGGATCTGAAAGCGCAATAATTGCACCCATAATAAATACCCTTTATAAATACCCGCGATAAATATATGTACAGCAAAAACAACGAACAAGCACATATCTACTTCTAGCAGCTCTTTGGGACACCGTATGAGAGCATATTCTTGCAATCCGGCTTACATCTGTAAGAGATTAACGGTATTCAGTAAACAAAGAGACGGAGTTTAGTACCTGCACAACATTTCTTTGAACTCCGTTTGGACCTTCTTCTTTTTTCGACCTTTTTTGGACTTCGTTTTCTTGTCATCGTCTTCTTCTTCCGTGACCATCTTATAGTCTATGGTGACTTCATCACCTACATAAGTCTTGATGTGGCATGCAAAAACAAAACGGGCAACTAACCTGGTTGAATGTCTCTTCTTGCGAAGATGCCGATCCGCTTATAGGCTGGTGAGTTAAATTCGACGCTGAAGGAAAAGGAAGCGCAATTCGGATCACATGCGTGATTAAGAAATCGCGCTTCATTCCCGCGTTTAATACTATCTATAACGAGGCGTTCGTCACGGTCGCGCTCGGTGGAGTCACTCAGAGCCCAACTGTATCGCATGTCGGCTCCTGCCTCGCCACTCTTCTGCACGTCACCGACGTATTCCATGACTAGAGCGCCCCGAGGTATAAGGTCAACGGCAAAAACTCCGAAGCCCTTATCCTCGGTTCTGCCGATGAGAAGGCGGTGCTGCCTGCCTCTCTGGAGGACTCGGTCGTGGCAGCTGTCGACCGTGCAGTCGCAAAGGGCGGAGCACTCCTGCAAGCCCGTCCTTCTTTTCTCTTCGATGAAGTCGTCCACGAGAGTCATGGGCGTGGAGGCGAGATTGTACGGTGCCCCTCCACAGCACCCTATTGTCTGCTTGCCTTCATAGCACATGCAGTTTTTCATTTTGGACCGACCAGGATTATCGACTGATGGGGTGCAGCCGGGGAAAAGACTGCACTTCCGCAGCTTCTGTATGGCGTCCTCCGAAAACACCGATTCAAGAATGAACTGAAATCAAAAGAAACGCAGTTACTAAATCTTGATTCAAAGTGCATTTTGGGGTTAGTGTTTTTTTGTCCCCTAGAAATTATTCAGATACTTGAACCATTCTCACATTTGCATGCGACAAATATTATCGGTTTTCAACCCATGCATACCTCGAAATCTTTAAGTTCATCTGGAAATTGCTTTGATGATGAGCCGAAGTACAGCTTCTCTTGTTTGTACGCCGCTGTCACCTTCACCGGTGTCCAGAAGTGTATCCAACGTCGTGTTCTTGTAATTGGAAGATTCCGCAAATCTGTCCGGTCTGCACCGCGAACTTGTTCCAGCTCGATCGCCCGGAGTTGGACTGCAGCTCTGGGATCCACCGAGGAGCACGCCTTATCGATTACTTCCGTCCTTTTCCCCTAAAAGCACATTATATCCCAACATGTTGCCATGAACCTCGATTACCTTCTTAGCGTACCGCAGGACGTAGCGAGGATTCATCTCTTCAGAGTTGCGTTTGACGCGTACGAAGAGCGGAATTATTGTTTCTAAATCTCGCTTCTCCTTAGCGACTTGCCGATCTTGCACTCGAGCTGACTGAAATTATTGGATATTGAATGTATCTTGTTAAAATAAGTTCAGTCACTGAACGTTGAAACTGATAAGGTTTATAAGGAACCACCGTTGTTTTCAAGTCTTCCGTAAAACGCATTTTCGGGGAAAAGTCATCTAAATGAGGTAATTCCTGTTTATGAATCCGGCACTATAATATACATTTGAATCACAGTAAATTTCATGGGGATGTGGCTTTTTGTTAGGGAGCTTGAAAATAAATTAGGATAAAAAAGCCGGATACACATTCTGTTTTAGGCCAATCACGTGTTAAGCTGCTCTTCACTGCTTTCCACAATAGTAGTGAGGAGCAAAAATACAATTTTAGTGTGCACAATAAAGCTTAAGTGTCCTCATCACTTTTCTAAGTGTCCCTATCACTGTCTCCCACACTGCAATGGAAGATAGGTAGATGAGGAAAAATGTGTTTCGGAGGTACGGTTGGCGAATCGAATGGTATCGAGTAAATCGGTTATTTTCGAATATTCGACTATTCGATGATGTTCGACAGATGTTCAACACGATAGTTTTCTTACCTTGCGCAGTCGACCGCCGGGACCCACCTCAGTGATGATCTTCCTCTTTGAAGGCTTCTTGTTTCCGTCACTTGCGTCAATTGGAACCTATAAGAACAGAAAAGTGACAATAAATTAAAAAAAAAGATTTTAACGCTAATAGATTGCTAGAAACAGATAAAATTCTAACGATAAAGTTAAACGGTGAAAGAAACTGTTCAGTAAAGTTTATATTTTGTTGTGGACTTTGTGATTGGATTCCTTCGGAGAACGAGAAGCCGTTATCGGGAAGCCGTTCCGCTTTACAGTTTCCACATGCATATAATCTTTCTTACCTGTTCCTGCGCGATGCAATTTAGTTCATTCGCCTTCAAGGTTTCATTGAAGATGACCTTTCCGTTTTTGCGCATTGTTCACTTGACTTTGTTTCAAAGATTCTATCTGAATATTTTCATATTAGAGAAACAAATACTGCGTTAAACTGTAATCTTTTCGAACACTTATAGAGAATATCAATAGAATCATTCGTTCCTGGAAACTCAACATTTCAACCCTAGCTTTTCACAATTTTTATGGCTATTGGACGCTATAGAATATAGAAATGCTACTTATTATTTTTTCTAAGGGCACAATAAAAGCAGTGTGGGAGAAGTTTATTACAGCACGAAAAATCTGTCTTCAGGTAAAGGGAAGAAATTCAGGTAAAGAGACTCTGATTTGTACTCTCGGTTCGGCTGGTTAGATCTCTGAATATTGCCGGTCAAGACTAATTGCTGACAGCCCTAGAAATCCACATAGCTCGAGCCATCTGCAGCCAGTGTAACGATTTGACATTTGCGCTCCATGCAAAGGACATTAAAAATGTACAAAAACAAGTGAATATTGAGAAAAATTTCCTGGAAACAGAAACACATGCGGCTGGATCAAACCCGATGTTCAGTGACAATGAAGAATACAGTACATGTTGCGGAAAGTTCGCCTGTGGCTTGGCAAGAACGCAAGGAAAATGTATGGGCGAGAACGATCTGTGTGTGTGATTTCCGGTGGTTATCTAAAGGTCATCGCTTACGCGGATTAAACAAAGCAACTTTGGCTGATCTTTGTTTATTCTCTCTTTTTCGCTTTGCTTTGGAGATGCCGGAAGACTTCGTCCAGAAACGGTGCTGCGAACAAGATTGTGCGGTGAGCGTATGTCTTTGGGAGACTGTCAATAGCGCCTGCCCATCACCCCGCGCGCTTGAAGTTTAGGGCCATGAAATGCGCCGCCAACATTGGTGCTTACCGCAAACTCGGGACATACAAATGAATAATAATTGTACATGAAGTGAATTGTAAGAATCACAGTCATGGAAAAGGTAACAAAGACCGAGTGCCTGAGCCTTCCATTGACAATAATATTCAGCTTTTAACTAGTTAGAATCATAGGAAACAGTAACATAACCATAGACCGACCAGACGAAAGGAAAGCTGTCCATCTTTTTGATTATTCTAGTGCCCCCGTGCCGATACACAACTAGACTCCAGGAAGCGAAGTATTGTACGCAGGTCGCCCTGCGAACGCGTGAGTTAAATTCAGATTGCTCTAGTGGTAACTAGCAGCACCATGTCAAAGAAAACGCACAAAATTGTGGAATACGCCTGCCTATCGCTACCTGGTCACACCTCAGAAGTGCAGGGAGGCGATCGCCTGTTGTGGAGACGTCTGGCGATCGCCTCATCCGGGCCGACTGCCGCGGAGTTTATGCAAGAAGTGAGAAGAGGCGCGGGAAGCGGAGGACATGCAGCCACCGTTCCGTTTAAATAAGGGAAGAGTGCAGTCGGCCCTGTTTTACCGCCGTTTACCGCCGCATCGTTTAGTGCTTTGACTATTAATATGGTTCTTCTGCGCACCTGGAGCAGACTGGTGGCTATTAGGGCTAGTTGGCGTCAAGTAGCCTGAGATGCCGCTGTCGTTAAAGGCGGAAGAACTGGCAGAAGTGTTGGTTTCCATGCAGGGGCTCACTTTATTGTAAATGTTGCTAAACTAGTTGTTTGTGTTGTTCCTGGGTTCCGTCGGTCTTCCGCAAAGCAAGGATTTTTGATCTGTGGGGGATCCATTTAAACAAATATGTCCCTCGGTCCTTCCTTCCTGTTTGACAACCACTCTTCCTGCTTTGTGGCGCTTTTTGTTCCAATGACGCTCGGTTTGAAAACTATTTTGCTTTTGCGAAAAGAGTGTGAAAGTACGACTAGTGAACGGATGCTCTTATCACGTCAGTTTTCTCGCCCATATCGCTAACGCACGTAGCATCAGGCCACACAGTTGGGAGTTCCAATGGTCGAATTCAAGTGGCTGATTCGAAACGCGACCGCAAAGGAAGTGCGTCTGAAGAATGCAACAATAAGCTCTGGGATTTGGTTAGCACCAGCTTCAATGACTCAATATCTCGCTGTGGCAACGCACAATCTCCGATAGCTAATTCAGCTACCGGACGTCTAGCGTGCTTTACGACAAATAAGAATGTAAGGACAGCAAACAATGATTTGCAAAATATAAGCACCGACCTTCTCGTTGCCAGAAGATAATATGAAAGAAACTTTGCTGTCTGACTCTTGTGTCTTACTCGGTTTCCTACAAGGCATATGTTATCGACTCCAGAGAATAAGCTGCAAAAACCTTTTTTGACCTTATTTTTTCGGATTTTCAGACATTCCTTCTGAAAACATTGTTTTTTCATGCAAATCTCGGCGGTAATAAGTTATACAGCCTTAAAACTTCAATCATAACGATTTTTCTTTAGAATGAAAATTCGTGAAATATAAGATCAAACAACAATTAATGGAAGCCTATTTGTGTTGACGATTCGATGACCAAATTATCAGCTTCTGACTAACTACTGATTCGGCCAAGTCCAGCTGATCAAGATCATCATTAAAGAAGCGTCGTCGCTTTAACGTCGTGGAGATGTGCCCAAGTAGGAGCAAAAGTGATACCACAAAGTTAACAATTTATCTTCACTAGGGCATTCGAAAAGACAAAATTAGTTTGGTTGTCAATTAATAACGATTGCAAATCTGGTCATTGGCGAATTAAGGAGGGCCGTAAACAAAAACGTAAACAATGAAGCACACCAAGGATCCAACAGGAATCAATAAGAAGAGGAAGAGAAGGAACATAATTTTTATCATCATTTCTAGGCATCGCTCTTCTTTCGCAATGACTTTTACTGCATTCTCCTTTGGAAGATACCGAACATTGAGATGTCCCAACGACGAGCATACGTCGTACTCCCGAGGAGAGCGGTAAACGATACCACCTCCACCAATACTGAATTTCCATGCGTCTTGGCTGTCAAGGGGTATCGAGATCTCAGAATCCCACGCATATTGACTGACTTTACGGTAGTACTGACCCAGCCAAAGAAGACAATTGCGGCCTCGGAGCTCCATGAGCATTTGGTTACGGTTGTGGCCGACAAAGGGATAGATGTTAAGACGAATGGGGAGGTCAAACGGGGGTATGATGCGGCATTTCGACGTATCCACGGAGACATGTGCCCAGAGACGGTTTGAAGGAAGAAGGTCCAGAAGGTTGTCGGGATATATGTCTAGGTGTTCGACCGTTATCTCCAATTTTCTGCAAAAGTTCATCAAGTGAAACACGTCTCTCACGTTGAGCAGGGAGGAGGACGAACGCATCGATTGCCCACAATGAGAAGGTTCCGTTCCGGACATGACTTGGTTGACGGTGAGGAATATCGTTTCGATGGTGGCACTATCGTTTTCGTGTGGGATCCAGCTGATGCAACTACCGTCCAGTAACTTTCTGAGGACATGAAGATGCATCCGATTGGAGTTTTTCTCGTAGGACACGGTTACATTCAGATCAAAGCGTGATGTTAGGACGTTACAGATAGAGGCGGGCCACGGGGTTTCCTCTCGGAAGACAGTCTTCAGGTTAAGTACTGATTCTCGGTTGACAAGGTCGACTATCGGTGCACTGAGTTCAGGAGGAAGACAGTCCATCGTGTTAGACGAGCGCAGTGATAACAATAGCAATTAATGGAAAAAACGTCTGTTGCAAAGGTGATAGACCAAGTGGGAATTTCACAACTTGTTCCGCACTACTATGTGGAATGACAACGAGGGGACTTTGTTTAGCAATGCGTATGACGATCAATCTATTAAATTACGGGTGTATTGATTTGTATTTTGGAAATCGAAATTTACGATTTACAGTACTAGAAGGTCTACTCACATGTCAGCCCAAATAGGGAATTGTTGTTCGGATAGAATGGAATAGTTGTATTTGCTTATTTTTCTTCGCAGACAGGTTGTTTTAGTTTGATTTGTCGAATAAAAATTATTTTCCGTGAAAAGAAAAACGTTGGGTCAGACGAGGATTCGAACCCGCACTGACAGTCTGAAAGCAGGCACACTTGCCAGTGAGCCATACAAACACAGTATACATGCTGTTGATATCCGCAGTTACCCTTACTACTAAATAGTTTTTAGACTTTTTAAGAACGATTTTGTATGGGGTGGGCACGAGTTGATATCTGCGCTGTAACCAGCGCGCCAAAGCCTTTCATTTGCACTATGTCTCGCCTGAATCGCCGGAGGACAGTTCCAAAGGTTTACTGAAGTGAAGTCCACTCGACCATGAGTGCCGTGAGCGAGAGGCTTCCCAAAATGCTTATGACCCTGTTGTTGTAGTTTGACTGTCAGATGTGAGATCTTCGCTCGTGAGGGATGTTTCTTGCAATGGAATGCGGCGCTTTCTTTGATCGCAGGTCTTGCGGCTGGTAAACGGCTATATCTATTGTAATCTGGTGCAGGTTTCACTCGAGAGTCATCCGACGGCACAACCCGAACAGTACAGCGGACTCTTTCATCTTTACCTCAGATCATACTGGATGTATGCACATATCTGATATTCCGACACTTAATAGGTTTCAATCCATTTCTAAGACAAAAATATATGTTTTATTTCTTAAGTTTAGGCATGTACGAGTGCTTTCCCGTGGAAGGATTTTCTTACATGCCAGGTAATCTTTTTGTTTTAATTTTTTACTTATTCTTATTTAGTTTTACGGAGAAAGCTAAAAACGTGATAATACTATAAACTGTAATGATGATACGTTGTGATGCGTCGCAAAGCTTTTCTTTTCCGGAACATTAAGGACACTCAGATACAGAGGGAACGGGCTTTACATGTCTTAATGGTATATTCATTTTTTGTCTATCATACATTGTTCTAATCTTGTAGAGCCAATGTATTCTAGGTTCAATGTATCAGAAGTTCTTGCTGACCCTACGAACAGTACAGATATATGGTTCGCAGCGAGAACAACTCTGTTTTTTTTGTTTACTGTGAAGGAGTGCTGCCAGACGTTTAATTTTTCAACTCGTTGTGCAATCTTCCTGTTCCTCGTTGTCAACCTTGAACACCCTGCACTGTGCTAGAGTGCATTTGGTACTTATACATGTACTTGTGTTCTTTGCGCCGCACCCTCAAGGCGCCGCGCGACATGGCCCGATTTTGTCCTCAATGTCCTAGGTCATGGCGGAAAGAAGGCCTTACAGATGTAAGGACAGGAAACGGCTTTCGCATCGAAGTGTCGCAGATGTCATATTAGTGACCGATTATTAGATTGATCGAGGGAACGTCTCGCGACTGTCGCACACTTACCATGTTGTTGTGACGCCTCGCGCCCAAGTTGACAGATCGCGCAGAAAGGTCGCCAGTGCCTGCTCGTACCAGTCCGTGCCAACCTCTCCGGATTGGCGCCATTTTTTCCCGCTTTCTTCCCGCGGCGCCCTCCCGCAACGTCGACTTGGCGGATATGCCCTCTCTGTGCGCTGTCTTACTGCGCGCTCTTTTTAATGGAGGCTGGACCTCCTCATTTCGCGCACTCTTTTGGCCGGGCACGGTGCACTCACTTGTCTTGCACGCGCCATCCCGCCTTTTCCAACACGTTCCGCGCAGTAGGGGCGACGTCTCCGCGCAGTTTGCATAAAAGCTGCACTTTTGAGGGTGCGCGCGGAAGGCATTCTTCTTCTTAAGTGCGAAGTGACGCAATCGAATTTTGGTCGTAGGCTTAAGTCCGTGATTTTTTAAGTATGACTATTCTAGAAAATTGCTTAACGATGGCAGTGTGGGAGCGCATGTGGACTTAGTGCGATTTGAACCGTAAAATTGCCTTGCAGGAAGTTCGCTGGTCTAGGAGTTGCTATGTCTTTCTCTCTGAGGGTCCTCCTGTCACGAGAACTCATTCATTAACGGCATTGATGTATAGATTTTTATGTGCCTGTGCTGTGGTAGAACAGAAGGACCGTTTTATGGCATCTTGCCGCGGAGAACAGTTTTACGAGTTCGCAGACAATGCAAAGAAGAACATGTGAACGCTCACGAACAAGCTGATTCCGGAGAGTAGTCGAGTCGAGAAACAGATGTGAAACAAAGAGAATCACATCAACAAGAGAAAAAGGAAACTCAAACGACTAGAAACTGCCGAGACCTGCAAATGTGCAAGAGCTGTATATGTTGCATTGTATGCCTATTTGTTCAAAGGCACTAGCACCGTAGAGGAACTCAAAACTGACAGAGCAGCTCAAATAGCGTCGAGTGACTTAAACTCCATGAATGACGTATGGGCTGAAGATACGGCGTCTAAGGATATTTAAAACGGACAATTCTCTCAGTGGAAGTCCTTTGACTGTCGTTTGTCATTTCATAGAATCAAATGCTAGCCACAGATGTACACTCAAGCAAATTTGAATCCATTGAATCCCTATCCTGGTTGCGTTACTCTCTCTCTCTCGTCCTGGTGGAGAACATATCCATTATTTCTGCTAACTATCGCAACATTCATTCTAATATTTATACGTGATCTTTCAGCACGCATAAGTGCACCTGCTCACGTTGGTCGTGCTAGCAGGAAGGACTTGAAAGATCACGAAACCTTATCCTTGCCAAACAGACACCATTACGATTCTTGATCGCATGAGCTTTAGCGCCTGGGACACGTGAGTGCCGGTTGACGAAAATTCGGGAAAATGGATTGCTTTTACGTTTCCAAGGTTCTTTTGGTACTTGTCGATGCCAATTCTGGACCAACAACAATGAGTGCATCAAGTCCTTGGCAACACGGTTTCGATGCTAATGGCTCGTCAGAACGTCACCAGAATGCGAATGCGCGAAACCCTGGAAAACTGTGCATCGTCCTTATATCTCGTGTTCAATATAAGCTAAATCATAGAGCAATTGTGAAAGGCAGTAATTGGGTGCTAGTGCTACGTGCCGGATCGCACATTACAACGGAGGATCGATCCCGGTGACCTGAAATGCTCTCGTAGATATCCCCAGCTATGTGGGCACGTCTTTTAAGGAACAGAAAACGGAAGACAAGTTCGCTAATATCTACTGAAATGTTCCGGTTGATTGAATGTGACATATGAGAATTTTCCGTATTTTTATGTCTGAGATAAGATCGTTTTCTCTGCGCTTTTGCGACCTCCTACAGCTGTTGCTTTAAGGAAGGATTGTACCTTATAAATTGGACAGCCGCCAAATCTGCAATTTATCAAGATGTGTACGTGCAGAACCAAAACAATGTTCAGGATAAGTGTAACGCGCCCTAGAGATGCGTCAAACCTCGTCAAGTTGCTTAGTTTTGATGAAGACACGGGAGGAAAACCAATGTAAAGAAATTATGCACGGCTGCCTCAGCTTGTGATTGGTCCAAAGAGATCAAATTTTTCAAAACTTCACACGATCTCAACCTTGACACTGGCAGCAAACATTGCGCACCTCCAGTCTGAGTTCCTTCTGTCAGCCCTAAGTTATTGATGTCCTGTCAGCATAGGGAAAGCCGTTGTGTGTCGTTGACCTTGATGAGCGCGCTGATAAGAACAATGATAGATGACATTTTTATTGCGACCATGCGTTTTCTCAGACTCCGTTTCGATGATTTACGCTAGCACTCCAAGGCTGCGATGTGCTGCGAAAACAAGAGACTCTATGCCAATAATTCGGTTTATTATGCAATTTATGCGTACGTACATGTACACGACGGAGGGGGGTCTACATGTTTTACAATAAATAGGTGTGAGCAAAAGAAGAATTTCTAACCCATATTGCGGGGATTAAGGGAACCGGATTCAACGACGCCTAGGGCAGCGACTCGCCTCCCGACTGGGGAGCTGAGTCTTCCGAAACGTCGACTCGTCTGGGCCCAGATACCAGAAGAGAATGGGAAACGTTATATACAGAAAGGTTGCGACCATCGGGATGTCGATATACACCAGAGGAAGACAGGAATAAAGGAGAGAGTTGCTATGTACAATATACAGGGGATTATTAGAAGTCGAACGATACTATTCAGAAGAACATTTGCGATATTTTCAATATGTCTATGGTATGTACAATGCGAGCTATACAGGTCCGGAAGTGGTGTGTTGGAGATCAGATGTAGGCATCAGGTATCTTGTGCCTCCTCTTCACTCCCAAGCGACAAAATGATCATATGGGGGATGACGATTTCGGGGCAGGAAGTAAGAGAGTTCTGGACAGCGACAGAATTGAGGAAATATACATGAATTCGTTTTGCGAACCACTTTTTGATTACAGAGGATCAAGAAGTTTCATAAAATGAGCGAGGGATATCTACGGCCTAAAGGGGCCATTTGCAGTGTTCTCAGTGGAGAGAACTGTGAGAATATTGTTTAGAGCGAGGGAAGTACTACCCTTTTGTTAGATCTGGGCTCCAACGGCCAGGCTGCTGTTGGAAGGCGACGCGGGCGAAGGCCCGTAACCACTGGTAGGCGCAGAAGAGAAGGCTGACGAACAGTTCGGCTGCATGGAAGCACGCTGGCTGCGGGAGCTGGAGCGCAGCTTACGCAGGGCCAACTGGAAAATGGAAGTTGTTTCACTTTTAGTAGAGACGGACTCGGCGCTCGAGTTCAAGACTTCGGCAGAGCCCTCGACGCTACCTGCAATGCAACCCGTGAGAACCTGCGCCGACGCTTCCGGTTTGCTAACCGTTTCCCGACTCTGGTTGCTTCTCGTCAGCCTTCTTTGCGCTCTTCTTCATGGTCAGCTTCCTATCCGCTTGCTCGTCCGTCTGGGGGGCGTCGGCCTGCTTCTCCGCCTTCTTGTTGTCGGCGGCAGCTGGGTTCCCGAAGGCAACGGTTGGAGTACCAAGGAAGACGACCGCGGCTGCGAGGTTCTGATCGCTGCCGGGAAGGGTGCTCGCGTTGTTCTGCCCGTTATGTGGGTGGCGATGCTCTAACTCAGCTTCTTTGTTAAGCTTGGCGGGAACACTGGCGGGCTTATGGCGGGCGGTCGTAAGCTGACCACCGTTGTTGTGCTCGGCCAACCAGGGGTGGTCCACGATCTTGTGCAGCGGGATGCGTTCGGCCGGATTGTACGCAAGACACTTCTGGATGAGGTCCTTGCAACATTCGGAGACCGCGGTGCGCCAGCGGAGTCCTCCACAGATGATGTCCGAGTCGCGATGGAACGGAATGTCGCCGGATACCATGTCGAACAGCAGGATTCCGAGGGACCATACGGTGGCCTGCAGGCCGTCGTACTTCGAGTTCAGGATCCACTCGGGAGGGCTGTACACGCGAGTGCCTGAAAGTGTGATGGTCAGTGATCGTTAGGGAGTGTGGGTTTCGCACCTTCAAAATCTGTGTAGAGGTCCTTTTTGAGGAACGCGCCCGATCCGAAGTCGATGAGGCGCAAGTTGCCCGTGCGGAGATCGACCACAAGATTTTCGTCCTTGATATCACGGTGGACGACGCCGACCTGGGCGCAGGCGATGGCCGTATGAACGATCTGCCTGAAGAAGTTGCGAGCGAGCGTTTCGGCGAGAGCGCCGCGGTCGGAAATGTAGTCGAAGAGGTCGGTGCAGGGCGAAGGACGCTCCATCACGATAACGTAGCCGTCGTTGCGTTCGTACCAGTCGAGCAGCGTGACTACTCCCTCGATGGCGGTACACTTGCTCAGCAGCACGATCTCGAGGGGGACCTGTCGCTCGTCTAGGTCCCACATCTCTGTGACGTTGTTCCGGCCGACGAACTTCACGGCAACCGGGGTTCCATCTCCTCGGAAGCCCGAGTAGACTGTGCCAAATCCGCCGCGGCCTACTTCGGGTCCCAGCTTGTAGTTCTTCTTGAAATGTGAGAAGTCGTGTGCTGAAAGGTGAAGGTTTACTTGACGCCTGTCATGCGATAAGGGGAGGGAACGCTTCGGGAAGGGCAAAAAATAGGAGCTTTGACAGGCACTGCACGACAAAAACAACGCCTAGACAATGAGCAGTTGATTTATAATGGTAGAGAGGATTGATGGCTGGTTCCAGGTGTGAGGGGGCAATCGATGGTAACAAGGTGTATAATCTAAGAACCAACCTGGCTTATCCTTGTCACCGCCAGAGACGAAGCTTCCTGTCATCTTGCGGATTTTGTTTTTCAGCATTGAAAAGGGAATCTCGGTGGGGATCTGTGGCAGTCTGTGGTCGAACTCAGAAGAAAATGTGTTTCTTCTCAGTTGTCCTGAAAGTAGGGGCGAGGTTAAGTCAACATACTCTGAGGGGATCAGCGAAGACCGACCGCGGCTATGCATAGGTGATGAGGACATGGAACCCTCGACCGCACTTTGGATCGAGTGCTTCGGCACGCCGACACGCAAAGTGTTTCTCGAAAGGGGAGGAGAGGTAGGAGGAGGCGCAACGGTAAGGGCAGGGCACCCCTTAAGGAGTCCTTCCCACCGTCGCCCCGTGTTAGGGGAGTCGGCAACCGATAAGCGACGCTGATGATGAAAGGAGGAGGGGTGATAACGCCAAATCATCATCATCATCGCCCATCAGTGCATTGCCGGTCGATCTGAATAGTTGGGTGAGCGAGATGCGAATAGTGAGAACGCGCCGCCCAAGAAAGCACAACCGCTGCGAATGACTAGAGCAAAGGGTGGGACGCAACGTCATCACGTCTGGCGCCGCCCCTAAGAACCGCCCTTCTCAGCACACGTCGGCGACGTTAACGCGCGTTGGCCACGAGCCAACGGCGTGCGCGAGGAATGTGCTGGAAAGTGGAGCGCACAGAACACACACACGCGCTCACATTTTCTCTCGCACAGATGGTGGCGCTGCTAGAGAAGAGTCGCAGAGAAGACACAGGCGAGCTGCACACTCAGCCGCGAGTTAATCGAGGATGTTGAGTGGACGGACGGACAGAGCGACCAACTCGCCCGGCTATTACGTCGCGTTGGGTCCCTCGCGCTCTTGGCGTGTGTCCAAACGACGACTACGCAAACGAAGCGGCCATGTGAGTGGCTAGAGTGGCACGCCGGAATTTTGCATCACCCGGGTGGAGCCCGCCCCTGTTGCACCACCTGTGCCCTCCAGTACCGTACATAGGTTGGGGACAGCGCGCACCGGACAGCAGGAAAATGAGGAAAATAGGTGGACTGAACAACATACGGTCCAGGCCGGTTTCGGTAGTTACGGTCGGTGGGCGGTCCGAACGCTGCCTTCGAAGACCACTCGCCACTTCCCCTGAAGTTTGCCGAAGTGCCCACGCGAGAAGAGAATTTCGCAAAAAACCAAGCTATAAGCCAGTCGCGTCCCCATTTTTCATTTCCACCGAAAAATGGTGAAATACGTGAAATGAATCAGCTGACCCAGGTCAGCCATCAGCTGAGGTGCCAAGGCAAGGGAGCCGCTCTAAACGGTGCTTAGCACGCTGAGTGTCCAAGGTCAGTGCGCGCGCCACAGGCTAAAGGATGCGAGCGACGGTAGAGACAGTTAGGAGGAGTTTATGGAACCGTGTGTGTCGGGATGTGGAAAGAAGCGAACGTCTTCGTGGAGATGGTACTGCCGAACAGCTCGCCTTTGCGCTCTTCGCCGACAAAATGTGATTGACGGACTGTTGAAGAGTCGGCCAGACTGGTTATTATGCGCATGTGACTGACCAGAGCGGATCCCGACACCTCCCTGGCAGTTGACTGGACCAGCCCCGCGCTTCGTCATCGCATGAATGTTCCCAGGAGTCTCGACACGAAAAAAATGGCCAACGGAAGCCGAACGCCTTTTTCGCGCCCAGTGCTTGCACATCGTTCGAACAGCGTGAATGGGTCACAATGCGCGAGAGCAAACGTCTGCTTGTCCGGCCTTTCTTTCGGCAATGATGGCCCAGCATCCAGGACGTCTTCGTGCCGCCCGAATGACAAGCAGGCAGAACAAGCAAAGCAAGTAAGCACGACGCCATTTCTTCGCCCTTACCCTCAAAATGACGAAAGCATGGCTGCCGGTGGCGGTACGCATCGGCCCCGCGGGGAACGGAGGAGTCTCGAGGGATTGGCATTTTTCCAGCGAAAAACAAGTTGAAACGAGAGAGAAAAAGGGGAAGGGACACGAGAACGAAGAGTAAAAATGTGGGCAAAGAACGGGATTCGCGTTGTCGGGAGTTGAAAATAAGAGTGAGGGGATGTTTTGACGAGACGAGAAGCAGTAGTAGCCCCTAGTCATTGTTATTGTCATGCTCCGGTGTCACGCGCAGATGAACGAAGAACAACGGTGTCCGGGATAGTACATAGAGCTCTGCCAACACTGGTGACCATACAATAGAGACTACTTCTAAGCACGTACTAGAAATTTATACTAAACACTTTAAGTGATACGAATCGCCTATATTCCAGGTGTCATAGTGTACAAATTTTCTACGAACCACTTCCGTAGGAAGCAATAAACCGTACGAAGTTGGCAAATCACAACATTCCTCGCTCGATTGCATTTTTTACAGTTATGGGCCATTAAATTTTTAAAAGCCCCTCTCGACAGGCGGTGTGTAAGAGGGGTTTGTTAATGTAGGGATATCGTTCTTCAACGATAAACTATGGACACAGATGCTATCTAAGGAGCATCTTGTGATGAAGCGGACCAATGATGGAGCACCGGAGGAACGGAGGAGACGAAGCAAAAAGAAGGTGCCAGAGTTCGGTGAAAGAAGGAGAACGCGAACAACGTAGGCGGGCAATTCGAAGTCAGCATGGGGAAAACACGGTCCATCGAACAACAAATTAAATCACAAACCTCGAGAACAGCCTAGGGTGGGTCACACGACTTCGAGCGATGGAATTCGTGAGTTTGGAGCCGTCCATTTATAGCAATACGAGAGTTGTCCAAGAACGAAAACATGCTGGCATATGGTCCCAACACATTTCTCAACCGAGAACTGCTGCTGGGGTCGCCGGGTCAACGCAAGGCAAGAAACGAGAGTTTAAGACTGTGACTCAGGATGACTCATGACACATTTGAGTAAAAGAACGAGTCTGGAGTCCCCACATAGAATTTGCATATTGATGGTGAAAGGATCGCGTATCCAAGAGGACCTGAAGTGGCGGTCGTCCGCGCTCATGAACTCCACTCGAACATAATCTGCTTCCATGCCGCTGTCATACGATTGCCTAGGCGAGTGTGGAAAAGTAGACTCTCTGGAATAAATGAATAATAAAAATGGGCCCGGCAACTTCGACACCACCAGTAGGCAGCTGAATGTTAAGGCGGTGGCAGGAAAAACGTCGCCGTAGGCCAAATTGGCCTTTTGACTTCTTGGACGTCTTCCAAGATGACGCGAGCGCGCGGGCCTCCCGTTAGTCCTAGAGCACAACAATGGCTGGCCGACTGGTCTGGACCCGAGGAAAATTTCGCAATGGAAGGCAGCGAGGCGGCGTTCGACAACAGCAGCCTGAGACAAATGGAATGGCAAAGCACAACTTCGCGACAAGCCGAGTTCATGGCCGGTAATCCGTAAACATGTTTTGCGTTTATCGGAAGAAAAGTACGTCCAGATGCATCTGTTCTTCTCATCTGCGCTCGGCCAGAGAGTGCAGGCCAACTGCATCCATGGTTATCTAATTATAAAAAGTGGATTTAACTTGAAAAAGTGAAAGGAAACAGTTGTAGTTGACAACAGCTACCGTACCTTCTCATTCTGCGAATGCGTAGAAATAGCAACCTATAATAGAGCGCCTGGGATTCGTCACTACGGTAACCGATGACCTCTAATTAGTGAGGTGGCGAATGTGAGGGGCTGACGAGAGCAAATCAGTGCATGCGCGTTACCGTAGTGTAAGGTATATCCAATAATTAATCAAAAAAGCTGCATCTGGAAATCAGAATCTCGTTTGAAAATTACATTTCCCCGTGGATATAGCACATAAAGCACGGTACACAAGCAAATCATAAAAAAAGCACTTGCATTCCGGCTTATAATAGCTCTACTATATCGCACTGGTCCGCGGCCAGTATTACAATCCGCCAGAGACGCTACCGTACAACAGCGAAGTGTAACTAAACACTCCAGGGAATGAGCATTTGACGGTTTACGCAAATAGCCCATTGATAGGCAAAGGCGCGTCTCGATGACGATTGTTTTTTTCGCATCTTGCCATGTTTGCGGTTGCCTAAGCTTGGTCTTGTGACTTGGCCGTGTCATGGACCACCGTGGCTGTCCATATAAAAGCATAGGCGATAGGCAAGGCGGCGAGTCTGTATAAGTGCAAAGTAGGATCCTCTGCGATCTAGACGGACGGCCTGAGTGACGGAGACGGACGAGGAACTGCGCTGGGACAGGGAAGTAGGAAATCTATTAGCTTGTTCTTATTTATGTGTTGTGGTCCGCGGTTCAAAGTGACGTAGTCGCTCATATAATTAAGGGTGGGAGTCTGTTGTTTGACGGGGCGACATTCCGCGTGGACGAAAAGCAAATAGAACAAATCGGAGAGAATAACACAAACACAAAAAGGAAGTGGCGCGGAGTAGAGCTCATTGTGGAAGACATAGATGCCCTTGGGGTAAACCCTTGTGACCGACGACTACGTGACGAATTGGGGGAATTTCGGCGCCAGCCCACAAGGAACATCAGCGCTTCTTCTGGCTATTCCCTGTTTGCACCCTTAAACGCATAAATTGATGGGATGCTATAAGCCATTATAATTATAAGCTCTCGGAAAACCTATTCCATCGCTCTCCGTAAGGGAATAAGAGAGACGATAATCCCGGCTATTACGGGCTTTCCGGTCCTTACCTTCGATATAAGGATTAGCGACGCCTCCCAGATCCTCGACGCTGGTCTGGAGAGCGCAACTTTGCGATGCCGGTCCCCGTCCTGCCACCATAAGTGGAGAGCGTTTTGATTAGTGGAAAGGGTCGTCACGTGAAAGGGGTAAGCGACGTTGTTTTGCCCCTTGATGGTACCAATTCATAATTAGCTGCAATCAAGCGAAAACGCCGTCAGCCGGAGGAGACGTCCAAGACCATTTGGAATTTACGCGCAACTAGACGCGCTTAATCCGACCGCGGGCACCAACCAGACGGGTCCGTCCTTTGCGAAGCGAAAATGGCTGCTAGTTTGCCGCTTCTGTCCTCAATTAGCGCTGGATTTGTTGGGCGGACGACGTCCGTCCATGAGGAACACTAGGTGCTGGATGTCGCCTGAAGCGGTCTGCCCCGCCAGCTTCACTTAATGAAGACGTCGCGTGACTTATGGTCACAATTTGCGCGACTAATCCGAAATAAGAAACGACATTCCTGGAAGAGGCGCTTTCCGTTTTTTCCCTTCCTTTGGCGGACAATACACGTCAGACGGGCTACTTGGAAATACACTTGCCAAAGTCTTTGAGGGCAAAGGAGACAAACGGCGCGAGACCTGTCCTCTCACAGGGTGGCCGAAGATCCGATCGGCGATCCGTGTTGAAGGCCACAATTACCGCTTAAATTGTTTGTCAAGTGGTTTGTGCACGCACTTGTGAGTCGCCGTTCGCTCGACTATGGTACTCTCGGCGGTCCGTGGCTAAACACAGGCTTAGGCCGATGACCAATTGGCGCGGCTTGATTGCTATTTGATAGGCACAGGTCCAAGAAGCCGGTCAATCGAGTACATGTCGGACACAGCGACGCGGTTAGGGACACAAAACGCGGTCTCGTAAGCACACAAATTGGTGTAACTGCGCGACATTTTTGCTACGGTTTTTGTGGATTACCGGCGCCGATTGTTATACGTTGCGCGTAGGAGGTGGGCGCGCAAGTGGAATTTGCAGTTCGGCGACGAGACCAACCCGGGAGAGCCCGAGGTGTATCGACGTCGTCGTCGCTGTCTATAAATGGTGCTGTTTGTAACGGACGGCGGTGTTGCGAATATTGCGAAAACTCGAAACTGGTTACTTCGCCGGTTTGTCCACGTCAGCCGTTGTGGGCGAAGAGACGAAGCGCCGGTTAAACTCCTATGACGTGTGGCGTTCGTTCACGCTCGCATGCCGCGGGCTATGAGGGTGGGTGAGCGCTGGTTAATGGGTTGGATTAATTATACATTGTGCGACGGAACGCTTGTAACCCAACTAGGCGGAAGAAAACGACTCCTGTGTGTGTCTTTGCGCTCAGCCAATACGGTATTTTGTTTAACCGGAAGAGGTTGGCCGCGGTCCAATACCGGCGTCCTTCGGCGACCGACTCATTAGCGAAGAAGATGTCGCCAGTGCCGGCCTGTTTACAAACAAGCATTTTCCGAGTATTTGCGGGCCGGTGCTGCGGCGCCGGCAGTCGCTGGGGCGAGACGCCGGAAGCCGGCAGCGGAAAAAGTTGACAACGCTCACAGCCGAATGCACATCTTCGATTTTAATTAAATTCTGGCGGTAAAAAAACGAAACCTCCGGAGCCGAGGTGCTTGCCTATGGCAATGCGCTCCTGTCCGCTGTCTCTGTGGAAAATACTAGCTGGCGCCGGAGGTTTGTTTGTTTCGTGCATCGAACACACATGTTTTTGAAAAGATTCGGCGTTGTCTGCGGGCAGTAAACACCGACGCATTGTGGTACATCGCCTCCTAAGAGATGACAGTGTACTGTTGCTGTTGTTGTTCTGAAGGAGTCCGAAAGATATGTTGCGGAGATAAGTACTATCAAAGTGTTAGATTATGCCCGTCTACGTCTCGTCTCCATTACAGTAACACGATCTGTGTCTGTGGAGTCGTGTCTGTGGAGGTTGTGCTGGCGGCCGAGAAGGCAGGTTGACTCACGCGCAGTGACATCACTCTGGTGCCACATAGTTTACATTGGGGGCATAGCACAACATGTAGGCTGACGACGATGACTGCGGCCTCCGTGGATGGCGATGACCGGGGGCGTCTCGAGTCATACATACCGGCCTAAAATGCTTTTCCGCTCTGAGTCTGCATAGGCGCACCGTGCCTACGGAAACTTCCTTGCCACAGGATTCTTTAGAAGGGGATCTTCCGGAAGTTGAGCATATCAGCTGGATGCGGACGAGTTCTCCGATCAAAAGTACAAATTAAATGCACAGATTTTCGAAAAGCAGCGAGTCACAAAGTAAAGTTGTACTTTTTCAAAGGAAGTCGATGCGCGGGTGTTCCCGTTGTCGCGGACAACGCAAACCAAGACCAGCAGGTTTGCCACGTGACTGGATGGTTGGCGTCGATGGCCGATGGAATGCGCACAAAAAAGGAAGACAAACTGGAGAAGAGGGTCAGCGAAGAGACCGACAACGGAGATCTCTTTTCGCGAAATCCAGACTTATTTTCGGAGGGCGCACCGACTACTGTAGCCAACGGGAACTTGGCTGGTCCGCGTGAACCGCACGTGGGGACGGGCGAAAGAGCGGTCGTTTCGTCGAAGGCGTCAAAAGAGCGGCGCCCTTATCAGGAAATCACCTGGTGCTCCTGCTGATTTGTGTGGCAACACCAATCGCCTTAGACTCTAGTCGATCGACAACCCTATCAGCACACAAGCACACTAGAAAGGAAGTATGAGTGGAGATCACGTTGTGACGCCGCTAACTGCGTCCCACTGTGGCTTTCAATTGGCAACTCTGTCCACGTGTGATCAGTTCATGGATTACGGTGAAACCCTGTCTACCCTTCAACATGCCTGCGCTTCAACAATGATAAAATCGGACACAAGTTGAAAAAGATGGCAAATTGATGGTGTAAATAAGAATGCCCGCCAAAGTCGAGGTCACTTGCCTTATTCTTCCACGCGCTCTTACGCCGTTGATCTTCGCTCTCGGCTGCAGCGCGTTTGCAGCCGAATTACTCTGCAAACGCACTGCGCTTGCTCTTTTGATCTCGCGCGCACAGGCGCGCCCAAAATAACTTCTGCCACTCTCCGGTCATATGACTGTGCTGCACACGCTGATAGAAAATGCGGTAGCGCCACTCATTTCCCGCGAGAGCAGAACAAACAGTCTCGGGGGTTACGGTTTCGCGTGCGAAAATTCAAAGAATTCGCGTTGGCACTAACGAGGGCTTAACGCGAGCGGGAGCCGTGCGGAAGGGGTCATTAAGCAGGTGGAATGTGCGTAGCTGGAAAGCAGGGACGGGTGTTTTTTATTTTGGTGTTCGTTAGAATCCTTCTCATCGTCTAAAATCTCATTTTCACACGATATTATGATTTTTTCAGTAGATTTGTCGTCCAGTCACGACATAAAAAATGCTTACCTGGGGTAGTCTGGGATAGGACCAAGTTGTTGGATCACAAACGCTCTTTCCTATGTGAAGAACGGATGTGATTCTCGAGTTATTTCAAAATTGATTGTTTCCACACTGAAGTGGCATTTTATCGAAAAGAACTATGTTCCACCGTATGTTTCAGTGCTTTCGTGTCATCTGATTTTAAATGAAGATGAACACGTATGATGCTAAGTGACAGGTCATAGCCCTATCCATGGCAGCAGACCCACCACATTTATTCGATTTGGAAATTCGGAGTGTTGCACTTTCATGCTTGACTTGTAATCGCCCGAACTAAAGACAAGGAACTGCGCCCTTCCGTTTTTGCAGGACATCAAAGAAGCGTGACGGAAAATCTTTTGTTTACTTCTTTTTGCAAGCGTTTTGATTGCTGCTGTTCGAGAGTTCACCCTCGAACCTGGCACGGAGACCCGACGCAGTTAATTGAACTTAATGACACTTATGATTGTACCCAGGATACTCGAGTTCCTCAGGGTAAGTCGGACATCATGTGGAACGGACCATGTTTAAACTACTGCCTGGCACGGGCTCCCACAGCATCTGACAACTTTCATTCAATTACTTGGATTAATCAGGGAATAACTCAGAATTGTATGATCTAAGCCTTAAGGGAACCGAGCCACCCCCGCTAGTTCGAACGATCCAAATTTGATAGCGTGATGCGACACAACAAGTGGATCATTTCGCAACTCTCCCCCGTAAACAGTGCTGTTTATCGCTGGGAATCACAAAAACACACGCGGGTCGCTTTGATCCTGTCCTAAAAAGCACAGCGTAACTTTTTTTGTCCGGCAATTCCACGTTCATTGCCCTTTTTTGTTGTTATGATTCTGCCATAGACAGCCATAAAAACTGCTTACGGCGGTGGTGCGCGAAGAAAGGCCACTTGTTTATGAGACGTTTAGCCGGAATTGGGATGGAAAACAGTGCGCCCCCTTTACTGTAAGCACGTTTGCAGCGACAACGATCAACGAGGGTATTCCCAAAACACAAGGACGCCAGAAAGCACGTGGTCTACGCTGCTTGCGGCTCCCGTTCTTCGCCCTGTAAACGTTTGCAGACCGCCGCTTCCCTGTTTGTTTATGCACATAGTGCACCGCCACAAAAAATTGCAAAGCACGCGGGCATTCGTCACCGGCGCATCCGTCAAGGGAACTGTGGAAAAACGTCACGTTGCACGTCGACCGTTCGTTTGCAGAGTGTCATGGTTCTGTGCATAATTCACAGCCGAGAGTCACATGGGCAGCCGGAGGTGTTGCTGTAGTTGGGCAGCTCGTCGTTTTCTCGCAGCACGATTCACTGCGGGCGATGACGCACCCGCTTTCTCGTCTCCGCGTCGAACACTCACAAAACGCACATTTTTGAACGGTCGCCGAGAAATGTGCACCGTGTCGACGCCGGAACTGGAGCCCGTCAAAGAGGCGCTCCGGCGTGACGACGAGGACGACGCCCAGGGCCCGCCAGTCACAAGGCGTCCTGACGTATCCGGCGCCACAGTCCTTGACTCCTTGTACAAGCGAACCAGCAGAACGACGGAGTCCAGTCCGAAACACTTCATGGCGCCGGAGGAACTCTTGTTTGCTCGCGTTTTTCGTCGTTCACCCAACGGACGTGGGTAATCTTGTGACAGTTAGACGCGCGCGCTCATTTGATGACAATCCGCTTCTAATCGCACCGGATGGGACAAGGGACACCGCAGTGGCGCCAGCACCCGCAACGAACGCTTTACGCACACAAAAAGGACACTTTTCACCGAGCCAACCAGTTATGAGGGGTGGTTAAAGCAACACCGAACATTTGGCTCAAGAGCAGAAGGGAACGGAATCTGCTACGGAAGGCGAAAAAATGATCAAGAATCAAGAAGGACGTAGACATCTTGTCGGTAAGGAGATCCAAAGAGACTGGAGCTTCTACGGAAGTGATACAAAAGAACTTTGCCAGACTATGAAAAATATTTTCTCTCGACTGGACTTAGACTTCGATAATATCGCGATAAGAAGCAACAAATGAAGAGTTTCCAATAGATCAAGTGGAAAAGAACTGATTTGATAGCACTCTATATGAACCAGATGTTCCGAAAACAGGGCTAGAAAAATCACGCTTCCATTGACCGAGAAAACGTGAGCTGCGCCTTATCTGAGCAAAGTTCTTCGATATTCAAATTTGTTCAATTCATGAACTACCAACAATCTGTCAACAGTCCCACTCCACTCGTCCTACTCGGTCAACAAGTTACGAGCAAATCCGATGATGTGCATTATGTGCTTCACGTGTTATCGCAAAATATTTTTGTCTCTTTCGAGCCCTTTATTCTCGTGGGCGATGTCAACTTATGGCTTATCTCTAGTAAAAGGCAATATTTTTTATTTTGGTTTGCGAACTGTGGATGTTCCATGAGCTGTTTGTTCTGTTTTCTAAATAGCTTCGAAATTATCTCTCGGCGCACAACTCACGTCGCAGGCACTTTCCACATCGTGGTGACAAGTTTTTCTGAATGAAATCGGTGGTAACGAGCCAATTGCTCGTAACCTCGCTCGACTTCTGTTTTGTTCGTCGCAAAAGCGACAGTTGCAAATATCGCATTTCCGCCCGTGTGGCTTGAAATGAACGCCCGCGGCAGGCGGCTTAGGTCACCATCCACCCGCGTGCGGCAGCTGATCTCGTTTGGTCCGGGGGTGCCGATAGGGCCGCACAATATGTGTTACGTTCGTGACCGAGGCCATTTGCGTGCGCTCTGTTCGAGAGGGGCCAACAAAATAGAGCCAGGGAGGAAAGTGCAAGTAAATAGGCGCAAGGAGAAGCGGTCTAGGGATTTAATTACTCCAGCCGGACCGAATTACCGGGACGAAATATCCTCAGGCCAAAGGACGTAAACAATTAATGCACTAACGAAATAAAACCGAGAACGCGCTTGGTTGGCATTTGTCCATTCATAAAGGTTGGCAGGAGAGTAAACAAGTACCGCACGGGGCAACTTCCATCACCAGGACGCGGAAAGGCACAAGGTACAACCATTTCCGAAGGTTCGACGTGCTAGTGCTAGGGGGCAGATACTTATCCTAGACGTTCAAGTGGACGTCAATTTCACGAATTCGAGAAATAGATGTGTGCATCCCGCGGTCACATCAAAGATCTCTCACAGTTCTGTGTTCTTTCCTCCTCAGTAGAATTCCCACACCCACACTACACGTAGAAGATCTTTCGTCACAGCAAGGACTAGACTATAACTTTGATAAACTGCTCAAATTAAGACCAAAATACCAGAACGCAGCGTCACGGCATTAAGCGCCGTCTCCGGCCATTGCAATCCCAGCTGAGCCCACACATTGGCTCGAACATTCGCATAAATGGGGAAATGCGGCTCTTCAACCTAATGCAAACACAATTAACGCGCAGTTTGAATCGAGCGGCGGGTGATCGGGGGCGAAAACTCTCCAAATCTTGTTTCGAGAACACAATTATGAAGGCGCACTGGCGAGACGAGTAAAAAACGCGTCTCCTTCCAGATCCAAACTTCCAACCATCGAACACTCTCGTGCCCTTATGGAACAACCGAAACTCGATAGCAAAATTTTTGGTGAAACTTCTTGTCTTGGTTGTGGCAGCCGAGAGCACTCTTGCTGCGTTTTTCGGCTACCGCCGTAAATCATCGCAAATGGAGTGCAATTTCAGAGTGAATTTATCAAGTCACACCACAGTTGAAGGCAAAATAAGGAGAAGAAAAGGCGATTTGACATTTCGCTTCTGACTATCCCGGTTTCCAATTAAGGCAACTCTGCATAATTGAATGCGTCTCATCTGGATCCCCGAATATATAGGCTGGCCAGACCAGGATGAGCTGTACAGAATTAGGAGACCGACTTTGCATAATTCTATTTTTATATAGAGCTTTAAATCTTAACGCTTCTCCATATGAAGTCGTGTATGTCCACCTCTCTTGTTCAGAAAACTTACAGAGAGCACCCACAAATGGAAGGGCTTCCTGATTTAGAAAAAGATAAAAATTGAGATTTCCACAAATCGATAGCAATAACCGGATCTTTCAAACACTTTACACAGCCAAGCCAATCTGAGGCACAAAACGAAACATTTTTGAACATTTTTAGAAATTGTAACAATTGACTTGGCCAGACGCTTTACACCGCGTTCGCCCTAGACCCTCGGTGTTCGGACTTGTTCTTTGAGAGCAGACGGCTCCGTCGACCCAAACATCTCGTGACCTCCGGAGGAATGCGTGTACATAGGATCATATACGGTAGACGGTGGAGTTCGGCGATATCGCCCGGTCTGTCAGTCAGTGACTGGCACCAAATTCGGTAGCACCCTAGGTTCACGTGACGCAACAGTCCGTTTCCCAGTGTTATTGTTTTCCGAGTCTTCCGCGCGCAATTCATTGTCTGTTTTGAAGATCTTTCGCAACTGAGATCAAAGTCAAAGGACGCATGCCGCCGGCGTTGGCCGGTAGTTGACGCTAGCGATGATGAACGACGGTGATAAGGTGCAAACAAGTGGTGCCACGGTCGGGGAAGACCGCGCGCGGTGTGTGGCAGCAGTAGGTGCCGCTGGCATCACTGCATAACAATGCTGTAATAACATAAACAGTCCTCGTCGTCGGCGGTCACATGCTCGAGACGCGCGCGCCCCGGTCGCCGTGTTTGACTTCGGTCGAACACGCCGAAAAACTGTGGGGGCGAATGATGCGGGCGGTTGTAAATTGGACGCAGTTTGGCGCATCCGCAACAAAGCATCTGAATAAACGAACGAGACGACCCGTCCATGTGACGACAGGCCGGCGTTCTTTGCCCAGAATACGGGACTGTACCATCTGTGTTTGACTATGAAATCGCAATTGCCACCCACACCACCCCCAATCTACGGCTTCAACGCGTGGGTGAGCACAGCAACCGTATAAGCAAAGTTATCAGTCCAGTCATCTTTTTGATAAGAAAAACAATAACAACTGAGTCAGATGACTGCTACCTTTGGAGAGCTATGTGGTAGGGAAAGATTGGAGATTCACTGCAGCTTCAAAGAGGAAATAATGAAACATTTTTCTCTATGTATATATATAAGAAGAGCCTCTAATGACCCGTAGAAGAGCTATACTCAAGGGTTACCGCATAAGAACCATCAGTCCCCAAGGTACAGTAGTCGGCGAGGCAACATGATCTTTTCTGAGCCACTATTTTCAGGATTGCTGATATTAAAAGCTGTTTTAGCGGAACTCCATCGATTACACAGATCAACTTCAACTTCCCGCTGCGTTATCGAGCGCGACGATCACCTCCCACACGAATGGAATGCGCGCGACCATGATTTGTCTAATTTCACGGGTATATCCAGTAGGCATCCGATTTGCGCCATTGGGGGCATTTTTGGCGTCAGCTCAGCGGTGGATTGAGACGGCAGAACTTTGGAAAGTGATCTGACCGACCATAGACTGGTTAGAATAATGGCGTATTTCCGCTAGGGATACCTTTGCAGTCCAAGCTCGACCACTACAGCAAAAAATTCTTTCCAAGTAAAAAATTCTAAGTGATTCAGACAGACTCAAACTCTTTCTTATTCGAAAAGAATGTTCGTTCAGAGTATGACCTTGAAAGGAACTTGTGGAAAAAGGAAATCGAGCGGACGCAGCCATCCTCTGAGGAAATTGCAACCCTAGGAAATCAGTTTAGAACGGAAGAATTACTCGGATCTATCAGATGCATTAAAACCATCATATCGAGATGTCTTTGTTACATTACTACGTGAATTATTAGGGACTTTTGCACTTAATTGTTAGAACAAAGCTGAACAAGATGGCGGGAAATCTTAGAAACAATGTCTGTCGGCAGGGGGTTCCACCTGTTCGCAGTTGAGGCAGGCAGATTTCAAATTCTGTGCTATTCTTGGGGTTATTATGGGTTAAACCCAATCGGACCTTTCGTCTAATCTAATCCAACCTCACATTCGCACCTAGCTTAGTGTTACGGAGGTATGGAATTCTTGCACGTTTGATAAATCGTTACTGTATTCACTGATATCACTGTTTCCAGGTGAGCCTGCACTTGTGATGTACTGTTTATGGCCTCCGTCCGGGCGCAGATAATGTCTAGACGGAAACTTTTTCTGTTTGATTGTCATCTGCCGTCTGCGACAGCGTCTAACCAACGGGTAACTCGTAAATCGTTGCCTTGTCACAGATACGTGGGTGTCGACAAATCACAATCCATCGTTCTGGACTTGTTTTTATTTTGGATTCGATGCTAAAAATAGAGTTTCGCTCTCAGGTGACAAGAGGACATAACGCAGAACTTGAGTGGGAGAGCAAAACAGTCGGATTTGGTCTTTCCGACCGACCCTTGTCATATGTTGTGATGTAATTTTGGTAACAGTTACGAAAGAAGATACCGTATTTGCGCCTGAGAAGACTCAGTATCATATGACGACACCATTACAATTGCTTCACCGCTCTGTCAACACTTTGAACTTCAACGAGTTTGTCGATTGCCGTTGCCAGCAGGCACAATTTACGACCCTTCTATATCAGAAGCGGGACCTTTGGAACAGGGTGGGGAAATTTTGGGTTGCACGTCGAAATAGTTTACACTGTGGTTTGCAAGGTACAACAGTCTGAAAGGAAAAACGGATAGTTTACTTTCAAGCTAAAGTGAGGAATTTAAACACATTGGAAGGAACATTTGCGGCCTTTGAAGAAACTGGCTGTCCTGTCCTTGTCCAAAAATGTCAAAATTTAAATCCATCCGTCTTTAGCCATCACCTTCCCGGTTATTTTTATACTCTCTAAAGGTGCTTTCCTAGAGCCGACGGCTCAGCATATCCCATTGATCCCGCGGATCTTTTCTCACAAATCATCTGCTGAATCACCTCTCGAGCATTTCCGATCGCACTTTCCCACGTTGCCGCCACCGTCATCCCGAATTTTTGACGATTATGTGCGAGGGCGAAACGATGCCATCCTCGCGGCTGACACCACTCGCGGTGCAATTTCTTTGCAAAACGTCAGAACATCTGCCGCCCAGAGCACCCTTGTGCATCCTCTAAACTCCCAGACCGTCGGACACGACACGAGTGGGCGCCGTTTAACGAACGATGGCGGCGAAAAACATACCGGAAATTTGTTGCAATCCAAATTTGAACGTCGGTGGAACGGCGATGTTTATAATTTCCGCATAAAATTGCGACTAAAGTGAAATTGAAGGTTACGCCGCAGAAGTCGACGGAGCGACGGAACGGAACGGAATGCGTGACCTCGCGTAGCGTCTTCCAAACACGGGAGTTGCAAAAGATCAACTGGAGGCGATTTGTCAAACACACCTAGAACGATGGTCTTTCCCGACCTTAATACGTGTGATACCGTACTTTAAACGCGTAAGAGGCAAAAGGGAAACGAGGCGCACCCAATGTTGCAATATTCTTATCGGGAGTACACAACTAGAAGTTTTTTTTTCGTATTTTAGCAATCAATTATAAGTGGAGCAGATTACGTTAGCGGCCTTGGAGCTTGAATTTCTGTTAGTGCTCCGTGAATGAACATTGTTGTGATAGCCCGCGTCATTTGCGGTCAGTGTCAAATTGGCTTACGCTCCTCCAGAAATACGTCACAGAGAGGCCTATTCTGTTTTAACAATCCCTTAACAAGCGCTGCAACGTCATTGTGTTCGACTCAAAAGCTATTCTTAGCGATTCACTGGAAAGGACACCAAGGGCAGTACGTCAGCTGATTGAGCGCTCTACCGAATGTCCTTTTTGCAAGTTTTCCGAAAACAAGGCTTTAATGAATGTTATTTGCCACGTAAGCAGGGGCCGCATTTCACAGCTGTGGATGCGCAACTGGAAAGGGTATGGTTACAGACGTCATCAGCATGTTGGATTCTGGCAATATCAAAGCAAATCAGCCGTGGTTTGTATTAGAACTCATCGATGAGGCGAATACGGTGCTTTTAGGGAGTGGACCTTGAAACTGCTAAGAGCTATCCGAAAAATGCAATCGGAGTCACATCAGCTGAATAATTCACATTCGCAAGCTTTCACTAATTTTTAACCAGTTACATTATCTGTGCACTTTTACACTGAACTATGGCTTTCTCGCTAATGGTATTCGTCTTTCGCTCACACATATTATCAACCCCACGTGAATTTCAATGCCAAGAGGTGAAAGAGCACGTGATTCCATGATCGTTGGCTTCCAGGGAATCTCCGCATATTTCGATAAATAATTAAAAAGACCTAATCTAATGCACCGTTCGCAGCTGATGATGTGAATTCCTTATAAGTCGGATAACGAAATTGGAAAAGTATTACCTGGAGCGAACTACGCCTTCTCCAGACCGCATATTACGTCTGTCAGCTGTGCTTTGGTCACGCGATCTGGCGTGCCCTTTGCAATTAGAAGCATACCAGATTCTACGAAAGGTAATTAGGGCGATCAGTCGACCGCAACTGAAGGATTTAGATTACCGTAGGTGCGACGGGGACCAGCATTAATTATTCAAAAGAGGAAAAACCACGGGGAATGATATCATACGGTGTGGTCAGCTGTGAGCAGATTGGCCTCGTGTGATTTCTGATGCCGATTAACCCAAAAAACAAACGAAGCTACGTCAGAAGTCAAAGTGACATTTGACTTGATCAAACAGTGAAGACCAAACAAACAAAAGCGTTTGCAAAACTGCGATCAAGTGAGGGTCTTGAAGTCTACTAGTTGTGCCGTTTCTTCTTCTTTTTTTAGACTCTTAACCCAGGGACTGACTTGAAGTTAACGTATATTGTCCGAGAACTAAGAATGCGCCAGGGTTTCTACAGGTGCCTTCTTGCGCACGACTAAATCAACCGAAGGATAACGTTGTTCAAAGTAAATTAAAAAAGGCGCTGTTCTGAAAATACGGGATAAGAGCTTATCCTATAAGTCAAGGCCGCAAACACAGAGATCGCTGTGAGAGATCGGTGGAAGCGACAATTTTAAAGTAAAAGGGGAAGCACATGTAAAGAATATGGATAAATTTCAGTTGATAGGAAAAATTATCACAGAGAATCTCTCGTTAGATTCGACCTTCAGACGCTCCTTTTTTGCTGAATGCTCATTGTTCCCGACACCGCGATTTCTCAAACACCAAGACACACAAAAAATTGCGCGTTTAAAACACAAACGCCTGTAGCTTTTTTAGGCCTGATCTGGACGTCTAAGCATGCATTCCTAGTGCGGAAGCTAATCGGTTGTCAAACCTTCAGCAATTCGTCATGTTCCCCGATTGCTCCATCATCCGATCGGACATCTTTGTTTATTATGCAAAAATCTCTCCATGCCCAGCACTGGCCGACAGACCACTTTTTAGCCAGCGGACACGCTTGTCGCTTTTTCGCTCTCCGCCGTTGACCTTTGGCTTCGCCGTCGTCGTCGATCGAAATGAGACCAGCGCAGCAATTAGGAATTACGACTGTTGCGCTCTCCGGACCGCAGGGAATTGATAAAAACGGACGGACGACCGGAAAAGCATTTTTATTTGAGGGGTAATTAATTTTGCGTGATCTGTTGATTACAGCGCCTATGGTGGACAATTAATAGGTGTTTATGTCGTTCTGGTGCGGCTTGCGTTGGTGGGATCGAACGGGGACGAGGAAGTGAATGAACTTTGCTTTTCGAAGAACAGAGAAGTGGAAAAACAGATAGAAAAGAAAAGTTTGCGAGGGGTGAGGTACGAAAAGGTGGGGGAGAACAAATATGTGATCTCAAAAATGCGCAATACTTAGAAAGCTGTTTATGACTTTTCCTAGAGATTCTAAGGGTAGCTGTAAAGTTCTGCGCTAATTTACGCAGCGAGGCCTGTTTACAACAGCTTTCTTTCAATTAGGAGGCAGCGAATCAGGTCTATCCATGTCCTTACAGTCAAGCGAGAAATGCTCAATCTTCCGCTTGTTAGAACGATAACAATGGAATACGTAGAAAGAACAGACAACGTGGACGAAGAAAACAGCATCGCAAGGCTGTTTCGATGATGCGCTCCAACGAAACTAAGTCAACGTTTCTCATCGCCCGAAAATTTGAGTCCGTCTCCTTTGCCGAAGAACGTCGCCTAGACAATCCAATTACTGCAATTTAAACCCCAAGGGAGATCGATGTCAGCAAGAAACGACCGTAAAAACTCAGCATTTCTTTCTTCTCTTTTTTTTTCTTCTTACAGTAGTGTGAAATCCTTATGCAGAACATGTGTGGTTAATTTTGAATGGATAGTGCGTGCTAAAAGGAAGTGGAACCGTAGGTTCAAGGATTTACTCAGTCACTCCTGTTCTCTCCCTGGACTTAAGCTAGCGAAAACCTCAACAGTCTCAACACAAACGGATAATTGATGAGCTGGTTCCGTCTCTCGAGTGAAAACGACGGCTGACTCACAAAAAAAGGGGGGAACGGAAGGTGCGAAGGTCTCACAACGCGGAACAGGAAGCGCTGTTTTTGTGCCGTTAGCTGAACCAAAACTGTTGTTCCTACGATCCAATTAATCAAATGGTGTCAGTTCGCAGAACTCAGAGCGAAGAAAACAAGGAAATCAAAAGAGAGGAAAACATTCTTCAGGGAGAACACTTTTTCTCAGAATATTGCTTCCTTCCACGTTTCCTTTCCCTCTCCTATCGTTCGTGTTGCATCAGTGATCCCCTACGGCTACGTAGGACACACACGAAGTGACTCTTCAACGTTATGTTGTCGCTTCAAATGGTCACTGATAAGAGTTGGGGTCAACTTTTATCGCCTCGATCAACATCGTTGCCTACGGACGCGTACTTCACTGTGAAAGGCACATCATGCGAACTATGTTGTTTGCTTACGTGCGTGGCGCTCTCCGCATGGGGAAGATAGCAAATGTAGGAAATACGTCTCCGTTGACAACAACAAACAATTAATTAGGTGGAACCAGTTCTTGAGCGAATTTCGTGAAGATCCTCTAGAACAGGTCGTCGCCCATTGTAATTTATAGTTGTCGTAAAACGCGGAATTAGTTTGCAAACCGCACGGGTTGCATGAAGGAGAGGGTGTATCGACAGACGTGGTCTCAGGTCGAAGGTCATATGGGAACAGAGCGACAGGAGATCAGAAAATAAGCGGTGATAAACTCGAGTAAGAGTCGAAATGACTTGTATGGCGACGTGTCGTCCGAGACATTCCCATAGAGCCAGTTTTCGCTCTGTAATGTTTTCAGTTCCTGCTGAGAAGTACTTCCTGATCTCAAAGATGAAGACTATGAGATAAGCGTGTTTTCTTCTAATAATAAACACAAATTCTCCAAATAATAAGGACTATCACGTATTGCCGACTCACATGCTGTGCAAACTCATCTTGTTTTTTTTCTGGCACTGTAAATAAACTTGCTATTCTCTGAACTTTAGCCTTTCGAGTCATAGTTAGGGACAACAGTCTTAAGAAAGGCTGTCTATGTGACTATCATGGAAAGCAATGTGGCCAGACGATATACCCCCGACGATAACTCATCAAAACAATGACTCTGATGTTGCTATCTTCTGTCGAAGACAAAACGTTGTGAAAAGGCAAGCGAAATTGTGCTATTCTCTTGAAAGCATTGCTAATCATTGGTATAATTATAGAAGCAGGACGAAGAACCCGGACAGGATGACTCACTGTATTTCGACAACTCGGTATGCGTTAAGTGGGTGACGAAGCTCTGGTTGTCCAAGTGTTTATATAAACAAGTCTGCCGATTGCGAAATTGAGGGTACTGTGACATGTTTTGATATTTTTATGTGATTCCGTTTTTTTTAAAGGGCTTTGAGCTATCTTGTGATAGATTTGTACTTGGTTTAAACAACAGGAATATAAATCATAAAAAATCACCCCAAAAGCGCTTCACAACCGTCTCAGCTTGATCTTTTGCTTCTTTCCATTGTACACTCTTGTAACTACAGAGTTAAAGGATATGGGATTCTAGACAGCTCTGGGAGATCACAGCGTTTGCTGAACGTACCGCACTGTTCGGCGACAAAGTGATGAGTCAGCCTGCAGCTGATCATTTCACGACCTCGTCTCACGTGGGTCACATTCCGTCACTCTCCGCACAGCTGGTGACGGTGGCACACACGGATGCGCCTCGACAAACTTGACTGAGAATCAGATGACTCTACAAGAACCAATTTGGCGTCATCGGCGGCTTTGTTTGATCACGCCGTCCTGTTCCCAGCGCTTTCCGCTAACAGGAGCGTGTGCGTTCGAGACAGACAGATGAGTGTGCGGTGACCTTTAAAACAAACAGGGATCGTGCAATTTCCTGAAGTAAGTGTAAATTTGCGTTGAAAAACTGCCTTAAAAGTGACCTCTGCGGCGATGGGAACGAGCTGAGATGTCATAAGGCTGATTACAGCGTCTGAAGTGTCACGTAATTGGTGTAATTTTGGGAAGTAACGCGTAGGCAAACTACCGTTCTATTTCGGTCGAAATGATGTAAATGAAAAACTTAAATGACAGCACAGCTAGGACAAGCGACCACAAGAACGTTTGCAGCACAGAGGGACCTATACACCTTTATAGGGTATCATAATGTTCAAGATAGGAATTACTTGTAGGCAAGAGAACAGTCACGCACTTGAGAGGTGATGTTTATGTCGATGAAATTGGACACTACTTCCAACGCTGGGAAGTCTTAAAAAACCAGGAAGCAACCAGAAACCCTTCAGATATCCAAAGTTTGCATTGCAGGACTATAGTTCTCAAATTTCTGCAAAAATGTGCCCAACAAAACGCGACCCCATGTGGTACCATAAACCAATTGTTAATGCAGTTAAAAGCGCTCCGACCGGTTCAATTGGCGTAAAAAAGTGATGCTTTGATGGATAGTTGTGAACACGCCGATGAAGTGAATCCATTCAGGGATTATTTGAGAACACACTTGAGAAAAAGTTGTGTTCAGCTTTGAAAAGGAACCGAACGGAAAATAGCAGAGCTGGACCTTCTCTAGGAAGAAGTCCCTTCTCTACCTTCAAATCTGGGATGTGTCTTGTATAGTGAGGCTTCCTGACCCTGGTCTAATCAGTATTATGACAAACTCAACACGTCAATGCCCTCACCTCCTCCGTTCTGTTTTTGGCACCATCGTTTCCGAGCCTTGTGAGCGGATCACTTTGATGTAAGTTGCCCACGTACCAAGGGAACAACACGCGGTGAATAACAAGATTGCACCTGCAAATCTCCTGACAAAGTGCATCTCCTGTTTACAAGTTTCCGTTCTCCCAATCTGTCACAAAATCTGTCTGAAACGCCCGCACAAGCGGCGGTGGTGTTTCCGGCGCCAGCCAACAGCAAATGCACCCCCACACATGCCATAGATGCCACCATTGCACTTATGAAATTCTGTCTCCTGTCCCAGAGGTCAGCGCACGAACTGCACAAAAAACGTGAGGAGCCGGCTGGCGGCGGTGTCCTTTTGTCGAGGGCAAATTCTCTGCGCGCTCGGAGGGCAAAGAGCAACTCCGACGCTGTCGCGCGGTCGGAAGTGTGCTTCCGTGAGCGAGGGGTCGGCAAACTGGTAGAATCACAGAAGTCGAGTGCAAGTTTGCAGTCTTGCGCGCTTGCAATTTGCACGAGGTTTTAGCAGCTGATCGTTATCGGAGCTGGGATGACTCGGGCATACTGGGATCACAATGGAAACGATGACAAAACGTGGGATCAAAGTGCGTCATGGGTTTTGGGACAGCGTTGATAATGATGCGTGTACACTGAACGCGGAAGAAAGAAATCTGCGTCACGAGTGACATCGATAAACACTTTTAGGTTTTGTAAGCAGGCTCAAAATGTGAAGAAAGAGGACTTCATTGAATGTGGCCACGAAAGTATAAGCACAACGATATAATGGCATAGGCAAAACAGAACCTTACAGTAAACCCGTACGCTGTTAAGTAGCAGTGGTCTACAACGAGTAGCTCCAAAAAACAAACAAACAAGATGGAACAGCATGCATTAAGTTAATTATATAGGTTTCAGACATTTTTAAGCAAAATACCACTGTGGTTTCACTTTTACTATTGTCTTTGGCACGCCCAGGCATGAAATATGTAATTTTTTTATTGCGCTATGCCTTCTTTCAAATACTTTTTGTAAAACTTTCTCTCCGCTTTCTTTTCTTGTCTGAGCGCTAAAATTATCACGTATCTTCGCAGCACGCTTTTTAACAAAACAGAAGCTGCGTTGCTCTTTGTGTGCAAGCAGGAAGTTGAGCGGACAATAAATGCAAGTCATTAATTCGAATCGCTCACAGCTGATGCCTTCCCGTACGATCAGACACCTTTTATGTCTGACGTTCCTAATGGGGCCGGCGTATTGGTCTTTGCACGCTTCCTTTTTGCAAGCAACCTCTGAACCATTAAAAGAATTATCTTCCATGTGCGACGGAATGCACCACTGATGGATGGTTCCATGAATTATGTGTGCAAAGGCCAAGTGGGGAAGAAGTTGTGTCTATGGCCTTGCACTTTGCTTCGTTATTGACTGGCCGTGCTCGAAAGTCTAGACAGTGTCGTCTGCAGCACACCCGGGCGCCTCACCGCTTTTGCACAGATTCACATGCTCTCGACGATCTGATAAGTTGTGGTTTTCTCAGCGAGGATGACTGTGCCTGAGAGGCGCAAATTCCGCTCATATCTTTCTGATGACGGGATCACTTTTTTGCATAAATGCAAATTGTCTCTCGCCAACATGCGGAAGAATAGGAAAAAAGCAGCGTTTTGAATATTGCGAAATATCCGAATAAATTAAAAACCAACCACATAAATAAATAAATACTATTATTAAATGCTTTCGCCTCGACGATTCAAACAATGGTTTTTATAAAAATGCTTCTTTTTAAGACCTGGTCCAGAACAGAACCTTGTAGAGAACGTGTGCGGGCATCTTGCCAATAGTTCTGCTTTGCAGAACTGGGAACCTGAGATCTAATTTTCAGGAAACCATCTACTTTTGGATACTTTCACGAGGCCGCGCAGTTTACGAAGAAGCCAGCTAACACATAGAAACATAGACAACTACATCAACAGTAAGGAACGGAGTAGATAAATCTGTTAAGACACAAGAACGCTGGGAAGATATCAACAAGCCCATTAACGTACGACGTGGCAAACCGCTAGGCCACTAAAAGCACTGATCTTTGAGACTCTGGAAGCTAGAGAGAAAGCTCCTGTGGAACTAATTTATGAAATCGGCATAGTATGGTTTCTTGTGTTTTGATCAGCGTTCCGGTACAGCAGCGCACAATGACCCCAATTTTTCACATCGTTCCACTACCTTGCGTCTCGCCCTGTACATCTTAGCAAATTTCTGCACTTTAAGTTTCTGGTACGGTCGTTCACTCAATTTGGTGCTGATAACGCAGTGATGCAAAGGCAAGTGACCTAAAACAGGTAACTCATGTGTCAAGTAAACAAACCGGTCAGTTCTCAATCCAGCTTTTTTGTCTTTGCACTTTGATTATTTGTGCGAAAATTAACGTCGAGCTGTTCGCATATCTGAAGTGCACTTTCGAGGTAAAAAGCTGTTGACACTTGCGGTCGATTCAGTTCCGTTAACAGGTCATCGAACGGAAGACGGTGTGATTGGCGTTACCTACCACATAAATCTTTGATAAAATTCTTGAGAAATTCGGCTACAACAGTTGCTCTATATATAAGTTCTAGAATTGTATTAAGAATGTCAGAAATATCTTAGAAACTCATATGACTTTTTGCGCTAGGTTCTCTTTTCACTTCATATCAATAACCACGTGTTCATCAATTACCAAAATACGTGTTACTGTAACAAACTACGTGATTAACGGCCGATTTCGCCATAGTTTCTATTAATTAAACCACAAAAGTGCAAAGGCATTAAAAATTAGTTCCAGCGAATTAAAACCATCTGTATGACATGGGGTTGTCCCACCGGACTAACACGAAGAAGTGCCTTCTATGCCTAAGAAGCAGCCTTTCCTAGAACGGCTAGGGAATCAGCTGTAAACGGCTAACTTATGTGAAAAAGCCCTTTTCTTCTTAATTCTGATTGATGATATCTAATTCTATCGCACTAAAACCGACATCCCATTGACATGTCCCATTTGTCTAATTGCCGCTTACAAACAATGTCTGTGTCGTCCCAATTACACATGAAAGTGCACATATTCCCTTGCGAGTTACCGATATTTTTAGCCGTCTCAACACCAATTCCAGACGGCTTTTCTTGGGCTGACCAAATTAGGTCTAGTAAGAAACGATTGCGGCACCTTGTCAGAAAAACGCCAAAATGTAAGATTGAGAAGTGGACGAACCAAACCTACGGTGATGCTAATATGTTAAAAAGTCCCGCAATAGATTAATCATGACCGTGCGATGATCGTCTTTTATGAGTATATCCAGTAAAAGGTAGTTCGTGAAGAGGTCCTAATTGGAAAATTTTTTAGACTTGTGAGGTTTGCAATTGCATCTATGTTGACTTAAGCCACATGGCCAAAAAATGTTGCTCCTTTACCCACATTTCACAACCCCAATTATCCCACGCGTTGTTTGCCCAGCGGCAAGCTCAAACTACACAGCTGAGGATTATGTTTGCCTTGTTTGCTTTTTGTCAATTTCGACGTCAGCACTTCTGCTCGTGATCTGGTGGGCTGCGTTGGCAACAAAAGGTAGTGAAATAATGCACGAAGCACAAAACAATTTGGCAATGTTACGTGCATAACGAAGAAGTTTGTTTGCGTAGATTGGTATCAAAAGCAACAAATGTGGTCCAGACAATGGAGACAATTGGATGGGTTTCTCATCTTTTTCCCTCACCTTTGTCCTATAAATATTTTTACCAATATTTTTACGAACATAATTTTTAAATTCCGCAAAGAATCCTCGTTACTTGTTGACTACTTGTAGGCAGCGATTGTAAAAACCAAGATAGTAGCGAGGCAAACACACAAAAAAAATGAAATAAAAGAAAATTCGGTGAAACTGGCAGCGGTTTCTGAGAATTGGCACCCGACAAATAATTTTTTTTTAAATTAATTTTTAAACGTCGCAGTTAGGATTTCTGACTCTTGAGTGAATCTTCCAGATGGGTAAACGTGCAAAGTTACGAAATCATAGTTAACCAATGATCGCTACAGTCTAGACGTCCCATGGAAAAACGATGAGGTTCGATACTTGAAACAGATGGTACTTTGTCGGTTGATCATTAATATGGAACATCATTTCGCGGTTCTTTAAATACATGACATAGCTGGAATAATACAGTAGTAGTATTTGTAGTTGTATCCGGCCGGGTACGCCTACAAAAACAAAAATATGTCCAAGGCAAAATTATTCTCCATTCCTCACATAAGGCATTTAAAGCACTCTTTTTGCTGCCTCACTTCTAGCTGTCAGACATTCCTCTGCCGATCTCTGGTAAAAAATCCTAATGCGAGTTGGCAGTTGGCCGATAACGTGTGTTGTTGTGCGGTAAATTTTTCGTTCGCCAACAAGCTTTGCCGGTACTGTGAACTTTGTTCTTGACTGTACCTTGTGCGTTCGTCGACTTTCGAAACTTTCACTTTTGACGTCGGACGAAACGTCACACCACCTGACAACCACGGAACCACGTTAGGCGAACAAGCCGGGGTGACGACAAGGTTTGGTTGTCTGGCTTAACGGGTCACCAGCTAACTCAGCGATTTCATTTCGCGGAACCAGGTGACTAATCAAGCGAGGACCCCTAGGGCTTTTTGCTTCATTGCTTACATGTCGTCAGTGCGTGGGCAAGCACGTGAGCAGCGTAGCCCAATCATGTCCTCGCCGTCGGGGTTTCTGTTCTGTCGGTCAGTTTGTCTGTTCTGCGCGTTTTCGCGCAGTTTAGACTTTGATCGCAGCTGCGCGGGTATTGGTGATCAGTCGACCCTGCTTGAGCGCGTTCCATGACGCACCGGTACGGAAGTAATCGTATTAGTCGTATTAGGCACAGCTAATTTTAGAATGCCAAAAAAATCGAGGAGTAATCTCCTTGACGCCCGAACAGGCACAAATTTACACGTGTTACGGTTAGGACGACGGGAAATGCGGCTACGGACAATAGACTACATAAACACTGCACAAGGCGACCCCAATAAGAATTCATTGAGGGAGAGTATAGTCGTGATAGCGATAAGTCAGAAAAATGATCCAAAAAAATTATAATTTTTTACAAACTTTCGTACTCATTATGTATGGATTTCATCAAATTAGACAGTGACGCAATGAAGTGCAATGTGTATGTTTCCAATATGATCTTCGCCGCTCAAGGAGCCCGCTAGTACAGGAAGTGTACCTGTAAAGTGCAGCGGTGATAAAAGGACACCACTATCAAAAGTAGTTTGACTTTTTCATGGCCATTAAAAAACTGTTGCCGTCGTATAAGTCCATTACGTAACATGTGATAAACTGAATTTGAACAAACGCAACTTTGATCTTTCGACGTATATCATGGGTGATCTGGCAAACTGAACCAAGGCATTTTTCATAACTGGAATAACGGTAACCACGTGTACCGGCGAACAAAAAATGAACTATGTCACAGGACGTCCAGACGGCGACAGATCACATGCTGTACTTTGCCCATGTAAGACATTGTAGAAAGTATTTTGATTTGTCCGATTGTCGAACATTGAACTCATATCAATATGAAATGCGCAGAAAAAAACATTTATTTAAAAAAACATGTCAGGACATCATTTATAGCATGGCAAACGACTTTCCTTTTTCTCTAAAACTCCTCTTTGTTGACTCTTCAAAATATAATGTAAAACAGACGACCGACTTAAGTGATAAATTTGCAGTGGTCTTGCGAAGCAGAGCCACTGTTCCCCAAGTTCTGCATCCCCGGAACTTAGCGACGTGCCATCTCTAGAAGCCAGAAGTCATCATATGCCCGTGTTTATGTTTTTGATTGCCATGACAACTCTGGCAGAGTGGCGTCGACGTCGATAAATGGACTCACGCCGTGCCGTTCAAAGGAGCGCTGAACTAAAATGCGTTTCCCAGGTTGGAACGGCCGGCTGCGTTGGAGGAGGAGAGTACTATTCTGAAAGCCGCTTCTCCTCAAGGTTCCGTAACGAGTCGCGCTCGACGCCACACGCGCTCTTTCCAAATGACGCGCTAATGAGGTAGGTGATACAAATTTTGAAAATGAACTCCGCTTTTCTCAGTCTAACTCATATGAAAGGAAAACAAGCGTCGAGTACGCTTAGTCAGTCGCGCAGGATAAAGCGTTAACGGGTAGCTACGATAATGTTTTGATAGAAATAAGGTATCCCCCCCTAACCGTTTGCCTCCGTCACGCACCTCCTTTTGCTTTTCTTTAAAATATATATCCCTGTATTCTGCTACGGAATACTACTGTACTCCCACAATGTCTGCAGCATTCCTGCTTCCAGCAATATTATTACGCACCTGCTTGAGCTTGATTCATCGAATCCATTTTGGCGAAACACGCCAGGAAGCGCATTAGCACCTGCTACGTTTACGCATAGGCATATTTCAGCTGATGGTTAATGGTCTGCTGTTTTGTTTTAAACGTTTGTCCGATCTTTATTCTAAGTTTTGCTTTTAGCAGAGATATCGTAAATTTGGTATTCGGGGAAGCGTATCTGGCGGGTTTCCAATTCGTGTAAATTTAAACTTTTAAACGTAAAACACAAGAACTTCATGATGTTTATGTGTTCGAAAGGGCTGGCACGTCTGGTAGGGTAGACAGGTCTTTAGTGACTATTCAACATTTAAACGCATTTGCAAAGCCCTAGCTTCTAATTACAGTTAGACACAAAGGATCCAAATGCTAAGTGCTGCTTTCATACGTCCCGGAAATTCTTGCCCGTTTTATTACACTTGTTTGTGCAGTTCTTCCTTCCTTGTACGCATTTGGACATTGCGGCTACTATCACTCTAAAGCCTGGGAGACGCATCTTTAATTTGATTCTTTTAGGGATATCACATGAGCAACGTGAAGGCACAGTACTCCTTCCTGAGAAGTAAAATTGTCCAAAACACTCCTGACAGCCTCCAGTGCAAGCTGTACTGTAAAGGTCGCACGTGTAAGTACTGTAACAGCGAACCATGGAACGAAGAGCAGCAGGCGATCAAAGGACTGTATTCCTCATGGTAGCAACCACTTACGTCAATTAAAGTCTTATTTGTCTAGGGTTACCAAGGACATATTGGCTATGTCACGACCGACCACTGATCTTATCAACAAGTATGACATAGTCGGCCAACTCAAACGGTTCTCGACGTAATCAAGTGCAGATATGACGGATGTTTCAGGAACAACATCCGGTCGGTGATTAATCTGCAACACGTGGGCGAGCATGCCAGCTGCGGACCTCCACTGCATAAGTCTGGATTTTCTTACGACCCCGAACTCCTCATGAGCAATGGCAGTGAGTCTTAACACCTACGACATACGAAAACTAAAAGAATTAGAGCCATTTTATAGAAAAAGAGAAATTGGCATTTTCATGAAGAATAAACGATTTTGCATTTTCAAGATCCAATAAAAAGTTTCCATATCCTTCAGCTTCTTTGGTTATCGGTCACGGCTCCCAGAACAAAATTGCAGGGACTATCAAATGACGGAGAAATAAGTTAGGTAAACAGTTTTTACTAAGCACTCGCAGCGATCTCTTTTGAAGATTACTGCGTAGAAACGTCGTGGTTTTTACTAGAATAAACCTCACAATTTTGATACCAATGGTACCAATAATTGTAAGCGTGATAGAGTAATAAAATTTACATATCATTCGTGGTATTCGGTTATTGGTTACGACTCCAAAAACGAAATCAGATAGAAAAATGGTGGAAAAATTTTTGCAGACAGTTTTGTTACGTTTTGCGTGGATTATAGACTATGTAGGATATCTTTGTGGTACATTAATTCACTCTAATACCAATAAATTCACAAAAAAATTTCATTTATTTAATAATTTTATTGTTTTGCTTTGTTACTGTAATTAGATGACTTTCTTACTGCCTACTTACGTTTCTTACAGGTACTTGTCCCTTTTTCAGTTTATTTCTACAACTTCCTGTGGCCGGACTTTGGCGCCAACGTAAACTCTGTCCTGGACAACGTGAAAGTTGTATGGTTCACGTTGCAACAAGGTACTTAGCGTTGAAAGCCAAAATGCAGAGTTCGAAGTACAAAGAGGGTCAGGCGAACTCCGTCACTTAATGACGACGACAAAAGGCAACATGTCCATCGAGGCCTTATCACTCTCGCCTGACACCACACGTGACCTGGCATCTACATGCGATTACACGTCAACCAGGAACCGTTTTTTAGTTCCCACTTATCCTTCTGACTCCCGAGCAACTGACCTTTTAAGAGCTGTGCGAAACCGTATCACATTTAGGAAGAACGGCCGTTCACTGCCACGCGGGTCTTGGCAGGACAGGTGCTCTCATAGCAGCGTACCTAATATGGAGCGAGATGCAGACGGCCGAAGCAGCTGTGTCTCGTGTGCGACGAGCTAGGTGAGTGTTTAATAAACTTCACCAACAAATGGAAGGCGCCGTAAGCGAGAAGCGGATTACACGCCGTGTCGGGTATTAGTCACAAAAAATAAATTGATTAATAGCGAATTTTATGTGGATGAAACGGCTTTATAAATCCATTAAGAAGACATTTCAAGAGGGTAAGACATAAGCTAAGAACGTCAACAGAATATCAAAATACGGATAGAAAACAGAAGTAAGCCTGCTTTGGGTTCCAAAGCACCAGAGGAACGCTAACAAACAAAATTTCTTTCGTTGTTTATGTCCTTGCGGAGCACATGTGTTTTCGCAGAAATTCCTGCGTGTTGACGGCTACTGTTTCATAACTGTGTTCACGACGATACACACGGTAATAAACACTTTATTTACATTGCAATAATAAGCACATGAACGATCGTCTGCTCCAACGGTTCAAGGATCAACAACTGCTCCATGCCTGGGTTTTAATAGAGGAATTACTCCGATGACCGAGAAATACAAAGTCTATTGTTTTTAAAATGTCATTTGTTTGAAACTTCAAACTGTTATCAACGGTTAGAGATCATATATTGTTGTACCTTGAACAACCTTGAACAACCTTGAACAAAGAAAGCGGTTTTTGTTTACCATCTGTTTACCCACTTGGCCGTTTTCACAAAACTGAATAACGGATATCACAAGGACCTGTAAGAAACATAAAATGATCGGCATTCCCGATAAGCATGTATTACTAGTTTCCTATTACCTTCAAAGCTTATGTGCACTACATTCAGACCAAATTCGATCCAAAGCACTGGACAGATTGAGATGCTGATGAAGTTTGAAGAGCTAGTGATGCATTACGGACGAGCCATTCCTAGCTATCCGATGTCATTTGAAGCGTATTTGGAACTGCAACGACAATATCTTCCAAGCGGCCAGCAGAGACTCTATGCGCACATTCCAAAGGTACTCATTACCAAGAGAAGAACTCATATTGTCCACGTTGCAGATCATCCGGACTGTCTGCGACTATCTTCTCCACTTCGCCTTTGAAAATGCTCAAAAATTTGTCAAGAAACGGGACAGTTCACACGACATGCTGGAATGCACAATCGGAAGACTGAAGGTTGACTTGAGCTCTGTTCCAGAGGCTAAAAGGTGGGATCATTCAGAAAATCACAATATTCCGATAATTTTTTTCATTTTTCTACCAAATTTTTAATTTTTAAATTTTATTTTTCATGTCCAATAATACGACAAGTTAATATATGGTAATATATAATGACCTTGTTCGGTTGCTCGGAGTTCGCCGTTTGACAATGCAAAACATTTTAGACCCTCCGGGAGCACAACAAGATAATGCCATGAAGACAGTGCACTTTACTTGACCATAGATTCCTTCCCTTGTAAACAATGGTTCAATGCAGTTCACGTGAATTGCTCCATGACTGACGCGATGTAGCTGGTCTATTTCACAATCGCAGTTCTGCCTCAGCAGCATACTTATTTTAAGGCTCTATAACATGTTTTTGAAGTCACACTGAATCAATCGAATATACTGCAAGGAAGTAGAATATCGAATTTGGAAGTTAGCAGTAGACGAATACCGGTATTTTCCTAAAGGTCATCTGTCTAGAAGATCATCAACGATTATGGACACGAAAATTGTTCCTGTACTTTATACTCCCTTAACATTTAGAAAAAAATCGCAGTTCTTAAAGCGGAAGAGGGGTAAACTTTGCCAAAAATTTATTTAGCTATTTAATTTATTAAAATTGGATTTTTTTTTTCAAATTTTTTTATTTTTAAATTTGGTTTTTGTACAATATACCGTTAATCTAGAAAAATGCAAATCTAAAAATATGTATTCATGCCAATCTAAATCAATATATTCTGAACCATCAAAACACTTAAAACCCGAGCTTTCGGAAAGAAAGCATTCCACATATCTATGTTCCATGCCAAGCCACAACTCTCCGTCTTTTCATTTCATCTGCCCCGCACGACTCCTGATTACAGATTCAAGTCAATGGCCGAAATAGCCACGGCTATCTCCGCACTGGTCAGCAACACTGCTGACCTTCCAATGCATACCAAGTGCGTAGGACTAGTCAACATGGAACACCAGTTCAAGCAAATGGCGGTCGAAAAAGTGATAGAGACTCTTCATAACTTCATGCTCGCCCTCCAACGGCAAAACTGCGAAGCGAACAGCGATCCCATCGTCGACATCATTAAGAAATTAACACACAAAGGAAACATGTGCGAATTTAACCACATCCAGCACGAGCAGGTATATACGACAAAATGTTCTGAACTACGCACACCTTAACCAACATAGGCGTGGGTCTGCTCTGCACTACATCTGTGCAACGTGTTTTGTTGCTTGCTCGAAGAAGTTAGATTTCACGAATTCGAACTCCTTATGAGCATTTGGTTCTTCGGACAGCGTACAAACCAGTTTGATGGAGTTATCGTAAACTACATGACTGCTCAAAAACCCCGATTGTTGAAAAAATTTCGTGTGAAGAAATAAAGACGAATAGTTATTGGCCTCACGCAGAGGTGTGATAGAGAGCGCAGACAACGAGAAAAAGAAAACTGTTTTACGAATAAGCGTTTACGGCTTTACGCAAAAAAGGGAAGGGAACTGGATTTCAGTCTGAACGCATGGTAGATGATCTCATGCCGTCTGTACTTGTCAGAACACTGCTCAAATGCTGACAATGCTGATTTAAGCACATGGATGAGATGGATTAACCGTTTCCAACTTCTGCTGACAATAACACAGAATGCAGATTCTCACCACAGTCCTTCTTGAAGACACTCATGGGAGTCACACTACCAAATTCAGTCGCACCAAATTCATTGGAGGTTAAATCTGCACCTCAAACTTGGACAATCAAATCGACAATACAGTCGACTGGCTCCGTGACTTTACCGCTTATAGACGTCGACGTGTGTGGTCTCATGAAATTCGCACCCATTGTATAGGCATTGTGGAATGTATTATCGTGAAGTGATTGTAAACCGATTAATTATTATTCCATACACGATTCAGTGGACGATTTATGACTATGGAATCAATTGGTGCATAAATGAGTGAAGATTAGGCTTTTCCTCTGTATAAATAGTTCTGAAAAGTCTTTTATTACACTTCACCGTCTTTAAATTGACAACCTGATCAGCTCGACTTTTTGTTTGTGCAAACGGTAAAATTTCAGTCTATAACAAACAAATGGCAACTGTATAACTCAAGAACGCCTCACAACAATTACAGGAATTCCTCGTTCAATAAATCGAGTAACTCCCTCATATGTTTTCAAATACAGTTATCGCTATGCTAAGACTTAAAAAGCATTTTCGGGCCTTCAAAACATCATGATCACACACTTTCACACCCGACCTGCACATGGTAACACATTATGTCGAGCGTGCACAAATCAATTTTGAATATACCTGTGCATATATGTAACCCCGAAAGTAAAGGCAAACGTTCGGTGTTGGAATGTCGTTTATTACACTCTAAGTGTTTCTAAAACACAATTTGTGAAGGCAAAGGCGACATTAGTAGTAACAGAAACAAAGCAAGATGGTTATGGTTATGCGAGCGAGCATGTTCTGATTAATTCCGGAATCCACTTTGTATGTCTTCGAACGCATAGAAGATGGACGCGTGAGAGTGCAAGTTTCGAGCTATGGTGAAGTTGGCGTTCGGTAATTCGCTGCACCTTGACCCGCAACAGTTTTGTCCCACCAATGTGTCGTCCACACTGTACACAGAGTAAGATGTTTTGCCCTCGAAACGTTGTGTCTGTGTGTTCAGTTCTTTCTGGTGATGAAGGTATCATAAGAACTGCATGTTAGCTCACTCACCAGATACTCGGAATCACATTTGAATCCGTTTAGACGATTACAGCCCAAAAATTGATCAGGACAGTACTCAATGCCAAGGACTACTCCGGCCAGTGCAACATATGTGTTGATGCGGTTTGTCAACGCTTCGCCCAGATCCTCCTTCGTGTCCACACATGGACCACCAAGAATGGCTTTTCTGGAAACGGCGGCTCCCATGGAGTAACCGATCACGTCCACTTCCGAATTCGTGTATTCACTGACCGCTATAATGAATTGACGGACCTTTAAAGGGGATGAAATGGTTATAGTCATCTGTCGCATACTACCTGTTTCGCATAAGCACATTTTAGTACCTCGTTGTACATAGCCGTCAGGCCTCCATCACCCCAGCTTGTAGCGTACAACTCCCACGGATTGTACCCATCCATTTGGAAGCTGAAACGGTGGGCCACAAAGCCGCCAGCGCGTTGAGTCACTCCATGAACAAAAATCACAGGTCGGTGCTGAAGCGTCACGCTGGAGTTGGGCTTTCCGCCGAAACTCCCAAGAAAGAAGTTTCCAAGATCACGTCGAGCCAGATTGTATGCCATCTCATTGCCATACCGTTTCACCAAGAAGTCCTCGAAGTCGGCGGTAAACTCGGTGTTGGCATCAAGGGCAAATAAGGCCAGAAGGAGCAGTTGAATCGCTGCATTCTTCCCGTAGGGCATAACTGGAACATACGAACGCTTAGTTCTGCAGTTTGAAGAATGACGGAAACTCAATGTCAAGGCTAAGGATTAAAACGAACATAAAAGGTTCCGACCGCAACAGAACCTAAGCTGCTTGTGCTAATCTGGTCGCGACATTCACTCAATTAGCAAAAGTGCACGGGAAGTTGGGAACAGTTAACTCAAAATTCGGATGAGGGGGTGTCTGGGGGTACTGCGGTACTAGACTACACCCGATATATGTTGTCATTAATACGGCACAACAACCTTTAAATCACCCCACTTTGGCGCTACAGCGGTCGACAGATTATCTGAAAGGATTAGTTGCAATTGTAACAACGTAATACATTCGAAATGCAGAGGTGTTATCCGGACCTCGTGTACTGAATGACATGGGGGACGTTGGAAATATTTTCGAACTTGTCATGTCCTAATGATTGAAACGGCATACCTGATATGTAGAAGTTAAGTCGAGACATCAATCGCGAATTAACAACTTAACCCTAAATAGTAAAGTACCCCAACTGAAACTTTTTCCGAATTTTTTGACAGTGTTATTTGGACATGTCTTGGTGTGTACATAATTACGGTGAAATCTGTTTCGGCCCGTTTTCGCAAACGAATTTTTTAAGG